>JAVQJD010027562.1:0-12500 GCA_036023655.1 Nannoperca australis | reverse complement strand
TTGTTCACTTCCTTTCTTGTTTCTGCTCAGGCCCGGCCAACACCGACCCCCACTACGAGAGGGTTTTCCTGCTGGACCCACAGTACCAGAACCCGGCGGTGCTGAGAAACAAGCTGCCGGAGCTGTCGCAGAGTGCAGAGGCCTCGGGTAAACACACTGCTGTTAGAGACACTCAGAGGAGGGTCGACTTACAGTTACTGACCTCTGTGGAGGTTTGGTGCCAAGATGACGAGTGTAGACTCAGTCTGCCCCCTGCTGGCAGAGACGCAACATGCAGCTTCACCGCTGCTGTCGGTCCTCAGCAGCTTTACAATGTTTCTCTGCTTTTAACTTCCTTTCTTTCCTTCTAGAAAACGCTCTTTACTCTCTTTATCACATCACTTCCCTGATGAAGTTGTGTTTAAACTGAATGTGCACGCTTGTTCTTTCTGCAGCTTTTTCTCTCTTGCACATTTCCTCCTCCTCCTCTTCCTCCTCCTCTTCCTCCTCCAGCTCTCCTCCTCGGTAATCCTCTCTATGACCTCCTCCTGCTGACTTCCTGTCACATGACGTCAGGCCTGCTGCGTGGTAAGAGCTGAAAGGTGTGAACACGTACCCATCAGTTCATGTTTGGTCATAATAATAAGAATCGATTTGTGTGACAATAAATAAATAAACATATATATATATTGAACATCAATGTCACCTGTGGCCTTAATAATCAGTCAGATGTTCCTCATTGAAGAAGAAGATTCAACATATCAGGAGTCCGGTTGGTCTTTTTCTGTTCAATGAAACTCTATAACGACATTAAGATAAAGACACACAGACACCACGTTATGTTTCCTCCTTGTGGTTTAAGAAGAAGACGAGGTGATTAACTTGATAAGAAGAAGAAGAAGAAGAAGTGAACCCATGATCTCAAGGCAGCCGGATTTTAAAATAAATATTGCAACTGCCGACGATCTCAGCTTTCACAATAACTAATGAAGTATTTAATTCATAAAATATCTCACAACGCATTCATAGGAAACAAAACAAAAGTGTAATGGGATTTTACTCTTTATCCACATCACTGCATCATGTGGAGTTGATTTCTGTCTCTACTGTGAACCCGTCCTTCTGTCTGTCCTTCATAAATACTCAAAAGACTCTGGTGAATCAGAGACTCTTTGTTTTCAGATTTCCACCACAAACGTTTGGAGCGACCGGCCTCGGGGGTCCGGTCCTCCGTCTCCACCCTGTTTTGTGGGGAAGTTGAGCGGAAGTCAAACTTCTAACTTCCACACCGAGTCTGGACGAACTCAGACGAGCGATCCCACTTCTGACACCAAGTTTGTGATGGAAACCTGAAAACAAGAGTCTCTGAAACACCAAAGTCTTTTGAGTATTTCTGAAGCTTTCTGCAGAAAGGACCCGTTGATGTGAACTGAAGGGGTGTCACAGTGAAGAACCTGGTTACACTCTTTATAGGGAGCAAGTACATGAGTGTAGGAAGTCCCAAACAGGTCAGCAGGCAGATAAGGACGTGAAGTCTGTTAGCGAGGACAGACGGGAGGACGGGTTCATAGAATCATCAAAAGACAGAACTCAGCTCAACATGATGCAGATTAATGTGGATATAAATAAATCGTAAAAAAGAAAATGTCAGAAGAAACAAACGTCCTCCTCGTCTCTCCAACAGCGTGCGGAGGAGGCTACGCCGAGCCGGACGTCACCCAGTGCACTCCGCACCAGTGTTTCCATAGCAACGCGCCGCACTACGCCGAGACGGACATCGTGCGCCTGCAGGGCGTCACCGGCAGCAACATGTACGCCGTCCCCGCCCTCACCGTGGACTCGCTCACCAGGAAGGACATCTCCGCCGCAGAGTTCCCGCGGCAGCAGCTGATCTTCAGGGAGAAGCTGGGGGAGGGGCAGTTTGGGGAGGTTTGGAAATCCTTAAAAGTTTGTGGATTTAAAGTCTGAAAGGTTTTTGGAAATGTGTAGATGGTGAGGTTTATCCTTGTCTCCTGCAGGTCCACCTGTGTGAGGCAGAGGGACTCCCAGAGTTCCTCGGGGAGGGGTCGCCTCTCCCCGACAGGGATGGACGTTCGGTGCTGGTGGCCGTCAAACAGCTGAGGGCCGACGCTACCAGCCAAGCCAGGTACAGAGCAACACATCGTAGTCCACTCGTAATGAGGACGGAGAGAAGGAAGTGTCTGGATTCATCCTCTGAGGACCATGAAGATCACTTTAATATCACTTTGATGGAAATCTGGCCAGTGGTTGTAGAGAAAAACCTGCTTTAGGACAAAATCTTAGTCCAGTAAAGTGACAGAAGAGAGTGAGCGACATCTCACACGTCTGATAAATCAGATTCAGTTTCAGTCAGAACGTCACGTTTTACAGTGGAGGTGTTTTACACTTCACCTGAAATAATTAAGCATTTAACATTAACCTTTAGGTGCAGAGTCACTAAGTGCTATATATTTAACGGGTGAGGAGATGCATCAGGTTCTGGGTGCCTCAGCTAAGTAATTTTTGTCTCACTCCTCCTCAAATTGTCTTTCTTTTGGCTTCAAGTCTGTTTTCTTTTGACTCGGTGCTGTAATGATTGTTTATCGGACCGTGTGACCACAGACTGCTGCCGCCGATGTTTCATTCTCCTAACAAGATGCTCCAGAACCGAAATCTGAATGTATCTCAAACGAAAGAGTGTCCCCCGTGTGTCTGTCCACCAGGAACGACTTCCTGAAGGAAATAAAGATCATGTCTCGCCTGAACGACCCCAACATCATCCGGCTGCTGTGCGTGTGCGTGTCGTCCGACCCGCTGTGCATGGTGACCGAGTACATGGAGAACGGAGACCTCAACATGTTCCTGTCGCAGCGGGAGATCGAGAGCACGCTGACGCACGCCAACAACATCCCATCAGTCAGGTTGTTTAACCCTACACGCCCTTTAATACATGCTAGCGTGCTAAAACCATGTCATCTGAACCTTTCGGTCCCTCCAGTTGGTGTAGTTGTTCATGCAACCAGCAGGGGGCGACATGAATGTGATCAGCACATTTCTTCAGAGGTCATTAATCTTCCCTCTCCTCCTCCTTCCTTCCTTCTCTCCTATTGACTCCCTCCAGTCTGTCCGACCTCCTTCACATGTCGGTGCAGATCTCGTCGGGGATGAAGTACTTGGCGTCCCTGAACTTCGTGCACCGCGACCTGGCCACCAGGAACTGCCTGCTGGACCGTCGCCTCACCATCAAGATCGCCGACTTCGGGATGAGCCGAAACCTGTACAGCAGCGACTACTACCGCATCCAGGGCCGGGCGGTGCTGCCCATACGATGGATGGCCTGGGAGAGCATCCTGCTGGTGAGGGAGGGGAGGAGTTAACAGTTACACCTGGTGGTTGGTAGCTGCTGTTCCCTCGGTACACCTCCACATGCTCCTAATGAAGGAAAACCAAAAGCTTGAAACTGCTTTATGCCGTGATGTTTAACTTTAATCAGCGGATCTCTGAGTTTCTGTATGATTATGTATAAAAATGAACCGTCTCAAGTTTAAACTTCTTACTGTATGATACTGTATTTGTGCTTACCAGGAACCCAAAAGCACAAACCTCCAGATTTTTTACCTGGTTTATTCGGATACGTGGCGCCACAAGCTTGGTGACATAGTGACTACTTGTTGGGCTGCTTTAGGTGAACTACTACAGCTAGCAGGGTGACGGGAGCTAACATGCTAGCTAGCCATGAACATGCTAGAACTAGTCCGTCGCAAATGCCCTCCGAGCTGGTGGTACTAGCTTTCAAACTGCGAGCTAATATGACGATAAGTAAACACACCATGTCTCTGTGGTACTCTGACAGAGATTAAATATAAGTGGACCGTGCCACACAGCTATGCAATAAGCTAGGCTAGCTAGCTAGCTTCCTCCATTTGGGATTCTTAAGTCTTTAGAAATCAGTTCCAGGTGCCTGTGGCTCTCAGAACAGCTTCATCTTTAGGTTTTGCTGTACATTAAGTTTATCACAGGTTTGTGCAACACAGTCAGCACCAGATTTACTGATGTTTTACAACTTTTTGGACTTGCAAACACCTGTACTAAAAAATTGTCTGTACTGAAGAGTCACTGGGCTGTACAGAAAACCTAGTGGACCCTGTGGCTTCTAAAACTTGAAAAGCTCTTTGGTAAAACGTAAATGTGTCACCTCTCCAGGGGAAGTTCACCACGGCCAGTGACGTGTGGGCGTTCGGAGTCACCCTGTGGGAGATCTTCACTCTGTGCAAGGAGCAACCGTACAGCCTGCTGTCCGACGAACAGGTCATAGAGAACACTGGCGAGTTCTTCAGGAACCAGGGCAGACAGGTGAGACGACATCAAACGCACCCACAAAGGGACAGAGTTCAGTAGAAGTGGGATGTGTCAGGCAGTAGTCCAGCATCCAGGTGTGCCTGCCCACCGTTTGGGGGGTTTCAAGTCGTTTGTGAAAGCAGCTCCAGTTCCTGTGAAATCGTGCATCACTGGAACAAGTGTGCATGTTTGTGACTCACGTTAGCTGGATCTATGCTAACGTTTTAGACACCGTAGCACTGCGTGGAACTAGCTTGTAACTCACTGATATAAGCTCACAAACTTTGCGCACCAGTTCTGGTTCAGCAGAGCTGAGTTGCTCCACAAGGGGGCGCTGCTCAGTCGTTGTTATACAATCTACCAGCAGCCAAAATACTCTCCTGTTTTTTCCTTTTAGATCTTCCTCTACGGCCCGCCGCTCTGTCCACCTTCTCTCTTCGAGCTGATGATGCGTTGTTGGAGACGCGACATAACTGACCGACCCACCTTCGAGGGACTTTACCAAGCCCTTAGGCCCCACGTCAACCAGTGAGCCCGCGGCCGCTGGGATGCACCACTGAGGCTTTCCAAGGCGGCGGGTTTGTCCCAGAAGTCTCTGGATCTTCACTGGAATTGCTTTACAAGAGTAAGTCGCTATCAGAGGGAATGAAGAGTCTGACAAACCTGTGGTCAGAAGCCGGGTTTGCTTTGTGGGTAACAGCGTGGAGGTGGAGGTGGATGGAGAAAAGGCTGGTCACCTCAGAGGAGAAACTTTTTTGCGAGATCCAAACCTTTCAGTCTTTAGTGAACAAAGATTTCTAAAGCTTTTTAAACATTTCATCCATCTCTTTAAAGTCCCTTTGACCAAAACGTCTCGTCGGACCTTTTGACATATCATCTTCTCATGTTGTTATTGTGCCGAAGGTGCCGCTAACTTTATTCTTCTTCCTCTCTTTGGCTTTAAATGCCAAAAAGTGTCCAGATTCTTTCAGTCTTGGTAGTTTCTCCTGACCCTGTGGTTTGTATTATTATTGTAAAGCACTGTCTGTGTCTCTCAGTTATTCACGTTCATATATTAACCCACACTGGAGCTTAGGGCTAGGGTCAAATTGTAGTGTAGTTTAAATTGTTAGATTTTTATTCTATTGTATATTTCACTTTTGTTGGTGTTTTTTGTTTTGTTTTGTTCTTGTGGATGTGAATGTTGTTCAGCTGGGTCACTAACAGTGGGAAAGAATGGAGGCACAAAGAAACCAAATAAGAAAACAATTACATGATTATATAAAATGTGTAAATCCTTGTGAATGGGCTCAACATTTCACCATCTGCCAGTTGGTGGATGCTTTTATTCAAAGTGCCTTACGTTTGTAGCATGAGTGCTGTTAGTGGGAATTAAGCCAACATTAACAACACGGGTATGACTTTACTGTGTTTGTGCTGGGGCCTATAACATGTGTGTATGTGTCTGATGTCGGAATCCACACACCCTCAGGTGTGTATTCAGGCGTGTCAGTTAGCACCTTGGTATGCACCTGCATGCAAGATTAGCCAGCTTAGCCATAGATGGAGCATTAGATGGTGCAAGTAACAGCATTAGAAAGAGTTTTGTTTACAGAGCTACTGCAGCACAGAACAACGTGCATGCAGGACTGTGGACGTAGAGGAAGCTTCCCATACGTAATGTGCTGCAGCATGTCACAAAGCAAAGGCGATGGGTCGACTTGCGTCTGGATCAATGTGCAGTGTGTTCTCCCGGTTGGGTTTCTAAAAGGGCAAACGGCAAATCAACACCACCTTCATAGAAAAGAGGGAGGAAGACCAACTCTGTTTAGTTTGAGTGCATCTTTCAGTGTTTTTGTTGTTACTGTACTGTAACACTATGAGTGTGAGTGTGTGTGTGTGTGTTTAAGAGAAAATGAGTTTTGGCATTCCTTTGAACACTGGGAGCTCGTTGGGATTAAAGTGGTTAACGGGAGTTTGCTCTGTTGTGCCAAACGATGTGATTAAATGAGGGGAGAGGGGATTTCTTTTTAAAAAGCAAGGAGGGGAAAGGACAGAAAGTAAGGAAACCACTAAACTCAATCTCCCAGAGTCCTTTGCTACAGTGAGCCTGTGTATTTTATTCTGTTAAGAGAGATAGACGAGTCTTTTAGTTTGATAGTGTACAGTATAAGTGATCTATAATATCTCAGTGTGTGAATGCAGATTAGGTGTGATAATTGATTATCTATCAGAATTTATAGTAGCTATTTCTCTGATTATTTCTATTCTGGGAAGGTGTTGGGTTTTTTGTTTTATTTTCCCACAGGAATTCAGTTCTGAGCATTTCTAACAGAGATGTCCTGTGTCAGACATGTATTGTACATAGGCTAGTAGCTGTGTATATTAATATATTGGGAGTCATCCCAAGTCATTTCCACTCTGTACCCTCTCATGTCGCGGTTTGTGTTTCTTATAATAAACAGTAAAGTTTGTCAGAAGAGAAGAGAGTTGGTGTTTTCTTCGTGTTATTTTCAATGTGATTGTCAAAACCACACGAGTGACTTTTACTTCCTTCTTTTCCAGCCGTTTTAACCGACTCACAACATTTCAGTCCCGTGTTCATGTGCTGGACTCCAGCAGGCGGCGACAGAGAGACACAAACCTTTTCCCAAACTCTGAATCCAGCAGGGAACTTCCACAACACAGCACAATTTCAAGTTCAGGTTTTGCTTTATTGTCAATTCTGCAGCATGTACAGGACAGGATTGAAATATCGTTACTCCCAATCCCTCGACGCAAAAACCACAGAACTTAATATTAATTAATTTATATTAATATAACCAATATAATAATATAGTCACCTAAAGAACATACAATAAATAAACCTGGCATGAAGAGACATACAGTGTCTGTCTTTGAGTAAGTAAATTAAAAAGAATATACACTGTACATATATATGTACATTTACACACACACACATAAACAGTGCAAAATACAATTGGCTGGTTAAAGGGAATGTGTGCTTGTACACACACAAAGGTTTCAGAGTGATGGGGGGGGGCAGAGCAGGATGAGAGTTCAGCATCCTGACAGCCTGAGATTGTTAAACTAAGAAACACCTGGAACAGCTAAAACGTATGTATTTGATGGTTTGAAGGGATACCAGAAACATTTTCTACACTACGTTGTTTTACACTGGAGCTTGAAGTGAATTCTGTTTTAGGGTGGATTTCATTCCTGTTTCAAACAATGGCTCATGTGTTCCAGTTTAACAACAGGGTTCATGGTGCGTAGGAATGTTTTTCTTATCCGCAACACTGCTAATAAAACTTTACAGCTAATAAATAGGGATACAATTAATACTTTGCATTAATTTAAAGTTTGTTTTAGCCACTAGTGGGCGTAAGAACTCCCAAAACAAGCTGACAGACACAAGTTAACACGTTAGCAACCATCTGGCTACATCCTCTGGTTTGGTCTCCACCAGCTCCTGAGGGAAACATCTGGCCCTTTAGCTGCTAGATGATCCACTTTCCAGGACAGCACAAACACTGGAGGCTGAACCAGACAGGAAGTGAGCAGCAAAACCAAAGCCAGGAGTTAAAAGAGGCTAAAAAGCTCCAAACATGTTTTAACACGTATAGAAATGTCTCTGCTTTGTGCACTAATTATAATATCCAGACGTTAGAGATTTTCTTATTGATGCGTGTGTTGTTTACAGTTATCTCCAACATTTCTGGCATCCAGGTAAAACATCATCAATCACACAAAGGTAACAAACTTCAGCCGCTGACACGCTACCTGCAGATGTTTCAGGAAACTGCCCCTCAATGTACAAACAAATGCATTACACCCAAATAAACAGGAAAAAAAATAATAAATTGCTCTTACGGTCTTGTTTAAATCACATCTTCTCCTTTGTTAAAAATCCAGAATCTGTGAATATAAGTTGAAGTGCTGCACGATTTGTGTTTCCTGCTCCACTGTGAAGTCTGTGTGTGTGTGTGTGTGTGTGTGTGTGTGTGCGCGTGCGTGTGCACTGAAGGCTTCACGTTTCCACATCACACTTTTGCAAGTTGAATATTGAACCAGGATTGGCTGCTTCCAAACTATTGGTGACGTCACATATCATGCTTGTAGCCCCGCCTCTGTGAGCTCAGAGAAACGTTGCACAGATTAACGTGAAGCTGAAACATCCAGAAGTCAAATATCTTTCTGAGCACAAGCAGAATCAGTTGGATGATGATGGGATGGCGTTACACAACGTTAGCAGGACAGAGCTGCTCTTCACCTCTGTGAGAACCACACTCGCCGTAATTGTCGTTGGCTGGAAGCGAAGTTGAATTTGACAAAGAAACCGTGACCACGGCTTTCATAAGGGTGGTTCAACAGTGGTTCGGTGCCAAAAGGCAAGTCGCACGGAGATCAACTAGGGTCCAGGTTTCATTTTGATAGGAGCCCTGCAGCTTCAGGGCTGAAGAATAAACACATCTTCGTTGGTTGGAGAGAGAATCTAAAAATAAGCTACACAATAAGTTTTGGGACCAAAAAAAAAAGGGTTTACACAACACCGGGCGAGGTGACAACAGCTTCTATACGTGTTTATTCAGATGCTAGAGTAGAAGCAGCCAAACCCAACCTGGCTGTAATTGTTGGTGCTGCTCAGCTGTTGCTCGGCTGTTGTGAGATGAGGATTATTTTTATCTCTTCGGTGTGACTTCTGTCACGTCCACAAACCCATTCTGTGGAGCTGAGGAGAGCTTCAAGTTAAAGCTTATCTGCTCTTTTTAAAGTCCATTAATGACCAAAATATTAAGTGAGCACAAAATAAAAAAATACAGAGGTCTGAATTTGAGTTCATGATCAGACTGATTAACGACGAAGGTCGTTTTGACGGAGTGCTAACACAGTAGACATCGCAGACATCTATGCATGTGCTTTAATTTCCCTCCGCTGGTTGTAAATGTGGTTGATTGACAGGTGAAAGTACAGTGAAACAGCATATGAGCCTCTTCTGTTTGATGTTTAATGGAAAGTGTGTGGATCCTTCCTCCCGCTAGACTTCATTGGTTCTTCGCGTCAGGGGTTGCTGACGTGGAAGCTTCGGGTTCTTTTGTGTTTGATGGTGTTTTTATTGAGCCTGGCTTCTGTTAGCTTCTGTTGGAGCTGCTCTGCAGGCAGATCAGCAGGAATGAGCTGTTCTGGCAGAATGATGCTGGCTGACGGATGGAGAGACTCGTCATGTAGCCATTAAAAGTTAATAAGTGACCCCAGCAGAGGCCTGTGATGGTGGGCGGCATCAAGAAATGAAGATTTTGTTAAGTTAGCAACACATTAGCATCCCCTTTATAACTAGCTAGCAAGAACAGACCCCCGGTTGCATGCACAAAGCAGCAACAACAATTGTCTAGTTTTGATTTTCTGTCTTCCCCAGAGTCACATGAGAAGATGGGCACAGCTAGCCTAGCTTAGCTTAGCACAAAGACTGGAAGCAGGGATGAAACCTCTAGCCTAGCTCCATCAAAAGGGAGAAAACCTACACCTTAAGCTACATGTTGTACCTTGTTGAACCGTGCACACTGTAGTTTAACACATGGTTGGATTTAAGTTCAGTCACGTGCCTCACGTGTCTGGTTTGTTGAATGCAGGTGTTATGTTCTCCAACATCACTGCATCGAGTCTTTAACACCTTCTTTATAGGCCAGGCTGTGGAGGGACTCAACAAAGAAACCTGACAAACCTTCACCAACATCGTCGCTCAAACTCGTACTTTTGTGATTTTGTGGCATTATTACAAATCTCCTGTTTCTTCTATTGTCTTCTGCACACACACTTACTGATAATGATAATGATGATGATGATGGTGATGAAGGCGGTGCTATTGTGTGTGTGTGTTGTTTCCATGGCTCTTTATGTGTCCTGTGTGCAGGAGGCCCCTCCAGGTGGCCGGCCCTCATTATGAAGCTGCGTAAAGCGCTCAGATGAGGCCGACACCTGCTTCTCATTGGAAACAGCAGCCTTGTTTTCCTGCATCCCTTTGATCTTTACACAAATGTCATAAAAAAAAGAGCTCTTGTTCGGCTTGATCACTTTTTCCTTTAACGTGACGGAATCCGTTCGGCTACGCACACGTGTTGCCGTTGCGAGCTAGTTAGCTTGCTAGCTGCTAGCAGCTGCATGGCTACATGCTGCTACTGGAGGAAACCTGTGATCCTCGACTGAATTCAACTCAAAGGACTCAACATATTTTAGACTGCGACCAAGTCCCTCAGTAGGAAGGGCAGATCCAGCTGGATGGACCTTTGTGTCCCATGTGAATCAAAAGGTCAATGTTGAGATCTTTTCCTAAACCTAACCAAACCGCAACCGTTTCACAACGCTAAACGTGTTGTTGTTGTTGTTACCATGACGACAAAGGTCCAGTACGTCATCGTGGGAATCGTTGAGGTTGGAGAACTTGTTGATAAAGACAGCTTTCTTTCATATTTCCCTCGTAAACACAGTTTTACAGTCTTCAATCACAAGAAACTCAACGTGAGAATAAATAAACTCAACAACAACATTGAATATCTGGAGTCAACCACCAGCTGCAGTTCCTTTAATGGCCACTAGGTGTTGACGTTGAGCTGAACGGGAATATTTCAAGTTTCTCTACCAACACCTCTAAAGATCTCAATCAATATGTTGATTGATCGAATGAATGAATGAATTTCAAGGGACTTTATAACGATGAATGATGAATTACTAAATCGAGGAACAAAACTAAAGATAACACACAAAGTAGTATATTTTATATATTAGAGTTTGTGTTTTATTGTTTTTATTGTTTACCCATGTTTTTACACCACAGATGGAGCTGCACTAACATTTCATTGTAACAGTTGTTTACAACGACAACAAAGTCATTCATTCATTCATTCATCTCCTTCACCAACATCTGTGTTCCTTCCCTGAGCTCGATGACGGACGAGCAGATAGTTAGCAGATGCTCTATCTGTTCCCTCAGGGGACAACGAGCAATGACGGACTGTCCTGTACATTAAGCTGCAGGACAACAAGGACAACAAACCAACTGTAAACAACATGCTGAGGGTTCAAACCAGGGCTCACAGATCTGTGTGACCCAACGTCTTGTTACAGTCAGCTGCAGCAAATCCAAAAGCCTCCGTACCACCGAGTTAGTTTTAAACGTCCTCCATCTTTAGCTAGGCTACATGAATATTTACCTCCTGTGTGTTGCGTTCATGCGTTGTCACGTAAATAACAAAACCCCGGCACTCAACAGGAAGTAGCCCAACAGACACCATTTCAGGTCCATCATTTTTATTTCGTTTTACACAAACTTTTCACTACAAAGAACTTGAAGCACCATCTGAAGAAGGCGAACCAGCTGACCTATCTGTCCTATCCACCGTCTAACTCAGGCACAGTGGTGCTTTGAGCTAAATGCTAATGTCAGCGTGCTAACACCCTCACAAGGGCAATGCAACATGCTGATTTAAAGGTTTATCATGTCTGGCATCTTAGTTTAGCATGTTAGCATGCTAACGTTTGCTAACTAGCACTAAACCCACAGTACAGCTGAGGATGATGCGAACGTCAAAAACACTGCAGGTGTTTGGTCATGAACCAAAGTGTTGGACACATTTTAAGTGTTGACCTCATGGTGGCGCTAGAGGAAAAGTCAGCAGGATTCATCCTCTGCGGACCACGAAGGTCTGAATCTTGACTTGCAGGAACTGTTTCTCTTTGTTCTGTAGTTTGAGGTTTTAAAAGCTTTTTATGTCACGTGTTTCCTCCTGCACCGGAGTGTGTGTGTGTGTGTGTGTGTGTGTTGTGCAGCATGTGTATGTGTGTGTGTGTGTGTTGTGCAGCATGTGTATGTGTGTGTGTGTGTGTGTGTGTGTGAGTGTGTGTGTTGTGCAGCATGTGTATGTGTGTGTGTGTGTGTGTGTGTGTGTGTGTGTTGTGCAGCATGTGTATGTGTGTGTGTGTGTTGCGCAGCATCAGAATCAGAATCAGAAATACTTTATTAATCCCTGAAGGGAAAATTGCTTTTTGATACAGTCACAATGCTCAATAAAGTTATTGAAAAAAGATTAATAATTAGTAGAGAATAGAGGGTGTAGAGGTGTAGAGGGAGGGTCCGAATATGTTTGGACCAGGGGCCGGAGCTGCTCCAGGACCAGTCTTTCCAGGGCCTTCATGATGTGGGAGGTCAG
>JAVQJD010027550.1:0-12220 GCA_036023655.1 Nannoperca australis | reverse complement strand
CACACACACACACACACACACACACACACACACACACACACACACACACACACACACACACACACACACACACACACACACACACACACACACACACACACACACACACACACCTCTGTGAGATTGTTTTCTCACGCAGAGACAAGGATTGGATGCGTGCTGAAGACAAAAGGCCTCGCCTGTAGAGATGAGGACTTAATCTCATCTATTTTTCATGGAGAACCTTGTGTAAACAGCACAGCCGACTGCTGCCGAGGGTTGGACAGGTGTCCGTCACATGCACCGGGAGTTTTGCAGCAAGTTAGACGCGCAAACTTTTGAGTTTTTAAATGATCAGTGAGAGCAGGAGAGTCCGGGGGACGTTATTAGGTGAGGGAGTGGTGCTGAGCGGAGGATATAAACGATAAAACTCTCGTCTGCGAGTAGGAAGCTTTTAGTTTGCAAACATCTCTTTAATAAAAGACTCCAAGACCGACGCGGACGAAAGCAGACTCTCTGTAAGATGTTACACAGAGCATCACAACATCAGTGAATCATTACCGTGTTATTACTCTATTAGACTTCTCAACCAGACGTCACCTAGAAGAAGTACCAGTGAACACCTGCAGATACTTCTTCCATTATTTCTGCAGGCAGGGAAAACATTCTTCGACCTGTGTCATGATTTGATCACAGGTGCTGGGTTAGAGAGTGATTCACTGTAATTACTTAATAAAAAAGGTAAACAGAAAGGTAAAACACCAAAATGAAAAAAGAAGGTTTCTTTGTTTCACATTTCTGGACGTGTTAAAGAGTTGTGTTCGTGGATATTTCTCTGTCAGCTCCGACTCCAGTGAAACTAACACAGAGCTATAACAGCTGAGGAGTTTCTCAGCGGAGGCTCTCCAAGCGGATCATAACTCCACAGCTCTTCCTGGGTCACTGGTGTAGCCGGGGCTCGCACACTATGGCCTCTTCACTGAGGAATGCTGGGGCTGCTTTCAGTTTCCCCTCACACTCTGGCCAAAACCTTGCAAGTGTCCTTATCATGACACATTTACAGCTTGTAAACATGTTCTCACGTAGAACGGAGACAATAAGTCAAATTAATTGAAGAAATAACATTGCAACTGTTTTTATAATGGTCTAATCGCTCAGGTAGCTCACCTGGTGGAGTGCATAAGGCTTTGCTGCATGTCACCCCCTCTCTCTCACACCTTTCCTGTCACTATCCAATCAAATGTTACAAAGCTTAGAAGTTAAACTGTTTCAAATATTAAATAGGATAAGAGAGTAGATGCAGTAAAATGTACTGTATGTTAATGGGAACACCAACGTCCGTAGGCAGCTGACAAAGACGTAACTCCTCACAGTCTGAAACTCCTGGTATAGTTGGGTAGCTTAGCTAATTAGCCCGCATGCTGACCTTTCAAACTCCTCATCTGCTATTATGGTATGGCACAGCATCAACCCATCCACTGATTTATGGTTATGGCTTCGTGTCAGCAGGCTTTGGTTCTCCACCGCGGTACTGAGCAGGTTTAGCCCTGTTTCAAGTTCAACGCTGCCAACAACCTCTGAAAGTTGGCACGTGCTAAATGAGTTTTGGGTGCAGCTCAGTACCGAACTGTGCTCAAAGCACAACATCAATCTTTCAGTGGGTTCCCTTTTTTTAATTTTTTATACACCAGATGTGACAACAAACACACCACAATTGACAACATACAAAACCTCATCTCAGATCAATGGTCGGTCTTCAGTTTAATAAGGTGAAACCTCACTCAGCACAGATATTTTAAGACACATCAAGAATCAATCAAGTATCTGCATTCCCAGAGAGGAGGTCTCTCTCTGTTGATGAGGGAACGAGTGAGGGTGTGTGTTAATTGCTAAATACGTTGAATGAGTTAAATAGGGTGGAAGAAAACATAATGCATGAAGAGCTCTTGTCTTACAGACAGCGAGGTGCTGTTGAAACACGGAAGTCAACAGCGTATCGATAAACTGCTTTACGCAGAGTTAGAAGTGAACACGCACATTAAGCACAAAGGTTTTTAAAAATAAAACTGGGGATTAGTGATTTCAAATCCTCAACCAGAGTTACACAGAAATCTGTTATTAGAATGCCCTTTGAACACTCTGCCAAATAAACGCTGCTAAATAAAGAAGAAATAAATAAAGTTAAACACGAGCGGATTAATTACAGCGGTGACAACGTTTGCCTAGCAGTCAGTAAAACGCTCTCTCATTATGTTTTTGGCATCAAGGCTTTTTTCCTTTCAGACGGACACATGTGGATAAATGCACATTAAATGGATAAATCAAACAAAAGTTAGACAAATGTCTTTGGAGCAAAGCTGCACATCACAATTGCAACACAGTGACATTCAGAATTGAAGCTGCTGAATAAAGCGGTGAGTGAAACCTGCATTTCCACAGCAGGGCCACACTGAGGTTGCCCGAGCCAGCAATGAGCTTACAGTCTTTATCATACGTGGTGACTGATTTCTAGCCCTGCTGGCACCATTATGGGAACAACCAGGGCGGGAAGTTAGCACCAGCCACCAGCCGCATGCTAGCAGACTTCAGAGATAAAACCACGATTTACTGAATTTGAACATGTATCCGTCAGTGGGTCACATTTTAAAAAGTTAAATTTTACACCCTGGGGACAACCAATTCATTTTTTAGGTATATGAGGACAATAGGCTGTTCATGGCCTTGTCTGGTCGTGATATAAGAAGCCCTGCTTGGCCCTGTTTGACACCACAATGGCAAGCCTAGGAAACCCTGTTTGGCTCTGTGGTAGAAAGTCTTGTTTGGCCTTCAAGTCGAGCCCCAGGTTGGAAGATAACAGTCATCAAGGCAGCAACCACTAAAACCTGGGTTTCTATGAGGAAACTGAATAGGGATTCCCACAGGGCCTTGCATGGCCCTATAATGAAGAACCCAAGTTATCATTGTTTAGGGGCGTCATCAGATAGGCCAGTTTCTAGCTCTACAAGGTGCCTCTGTGGAACATCCTAACAGTATAGCGCTGGGTTTGAAAGCTACGGCGTGCCATGTTTGGCCCCGTGCGGCAGCGTGGTAAACCCCCTGTTGGCCTTGTGGACTCTGTTGGCCCTGGAGTGGAAAGCAGGCTAGTGGAGGTACTTACCTTGGCCCAGCGCTGGCTGAGGGGACAGAGAGACGAGAACAAAGCCCAGCAGGCAGAGGCTCAGTCTGACTGAGAAGTGCATCCTGGTGGCAGCAGACAGGAGGACACAGCACACCTGATGCAGAGGGAGGACGAAAGGGGGGAGGGGATCAAACAGGAGAAGGAACAGGAGATGAGACAAGGAAAGTCAGAGAGGAGAGGGGAGAAAGACGACAGGAGGCACAGGGGAAGGAGGTGAACGGAGGAGAGGGAAAAGATGTAGAAAGAAAAAGGCAGGAGATGAGGAGGAGAAAGTGAAGGAAAGGGAACGTGTGAAGGTAGTTGGAGGAGACAGGAAGAGGAGGACAGAGAGAGGAAAGAGTAGCATGAGGAGCAATGAGGAAAGGGGAGCGTGGGAGAGACGAGCAGGGAGGATAAGGGGGAAGGAGATGAAGGGATTTAAACAGTCTGGGAGGACTTCAATTCTCCATATGGCACTTTATAAGAATGTTATGTTATAAATATTAAAGGCATTTAGATGATCCCATCAAATCTCTCTTTTTTATTAACATTACTGCTAAAATAACTGCTACAGCCAACTTTTAAGTATAGGCCATTTTCAATAATTTATTGATATGAATGACTATTACAGCTTGGTATTTTCACCACGTCAGTGTTGAGGCAGGCAACGCTCGTGGTCATAAAAACAAAGTTAGCATTACAGGTCTGCTGAGAGCAGCCCTGCCTCAGTGTAGCTTGAGAAAAATCACTACAATACCCATTAAATATTCCCTCAGGGACTTACAGCGTGACTGGAGTGAGTTTATGGCGACATTAAAACACCTGGCTATTTTATCTCCAATTCCTAATAAACCTGTATCAGCTTCTTTATAGCTGCAAGTTGTAAAACGTGCATTATGGCATCACTATAGATCATTTAAGAGTCACATACCCAGCCAATCACTCTCACTTTAAGGTAATCTAAAGCCTACATACAGTAAATAGTCATGCAGAGGAAAATCCTAGAAGATATTACATCATTCCCCTAGCACTTTTAGTTTAGCGTAGATAAAATCAGCACAAGTTTCCCTTAATTGGAAAGAGCACAGGTGAGGTCTGCACGGCGCGCCATCTGCAGCACAACTACGCGCGGAGCGATGCAAGGTGCAGAGAAAAGGTCCGCCACGGATCTATAAAAATGAAATAAAAAAGCTGGTCTTGCAGATGTGTGCAGTGTTTGAATAAAGAGCAGGTGTACCTTCTCAGATCATATGCGTCCTGGCTGCGCAGCTCTCCTCCGGACAGCTGTAGGAGAAGCTCACTAGTCCCCCAAAGCGACTCGGATCCACTCTGTTCACCCACTCCCCGCTCCCTGTCGAGGCAGGAGGCAAGTTACACCGAATAACACGACTACCGGGCGAACATTTCAAAATAAAACTCCCGCCGACTACTACACTTCAGAACAACACGACAGTGGTCACACCCCATGCTGATCAGGACGTTTTGAAAATGCATAAATAAATATTTTCTCCAACTATTGCACCCAAATTTGATGATGGTTTTGCTGTATTCAACCCCCCTTCCCCGGACAGTCACGAAACTCGTTTTAATATATAATTATTAGCCAATTACTAATTAGATTAAATTACATTATTGTTGTCATTTCCAACACGATGTACATGAGAGGGAACGAAACTTTGTACTGAGGTCCCGGTAAGAACAGCGTAGTTAAAAAAACAGAACACAAGCAAATATAAAAGCTAACTAACAACAATAAACAAACAATAGAACCTCAGCAACTAAGTACATACTGCAAATTAACAGTGCAAATGAACATTGGTGCTCGGAGTAGTAGTAAAAGTAGTAAAAAGCTAGCGTTAGATTTGCCATGCTAGCTAATGTTTTGCTGCTAGCTTAAACAAACGGCCTAAATAGCTAGCTAGCTTTCATGTTACTAGCCTTTTAGCTAGTAACGCGTATGTAAAAAGCCTTCTAACCTTGTAACCAGCATCATGTCTTCGATGTTGAAAGCCCTGGCTGTCTATTGGTTTTAACTAAATTACTATTTTAAGAGTTTAACTTGGCTTTAAATTGCCGATTTAATTCAGTGACATCCAATTCAGCATTTCCAAGTTTATCAACGGCTTCCAATCGAACTTCTTAGCCCCGCCCACCGCGGTTCCTTGCAACCAATCAGATCCTTCCTGCCTCCTAACAGCTATGACATATTACGTTGTCGCCCCCTAGTGGCGAGGACGCCAACGTGTCGAACCAAAGAAGTTAGCAATCACCACAAATCAGAGGCAAGGCAGCTTTATTTCTACAGGCAACTCCAAGTGCTTTACACATTCAAAAACATTAGAAAGACATTATCAAATTGTAAAATGAAATATACGTGTCGATTTTAGACTTCACACAGTATCTCAGGGTGGTCAATTCATCAGTTCCTCTTTCCCTAAACTTTGGTTAAACATTATTTTATTAAGGTACCAAACCTGTGAAGTCTTCTAAATACCGCCAATCGTTACCCCCCCTCCTATTTAATTTCACTTAATTAAGTGTAACAAAACATCTTCATTTAGCTATTTCAGAATAAAACTGCAGAAAATAAAATGAAATGAAGTTTTAAAATGATAGCCAAATAAATAAAATGTCAAAAAAAAAAAATTACAGTAAACAGATGTAAGTTGCAACAAATGAAATAAAAGTGCAGTAAAAATGGAATAAAACCCGTTTTATATTTTCTTACCAAACCATTTTTTATTTTTATTTTATGAATGATTTGTTTTTTACACGCAAAATCACTGGCATTTTGACATGCTCAGTGTGTCAGAAATATAGTAATAAATAGTAAAGAAAATACATTTTTGGAAACCTACACAGTGAAATACACCACTATGCTTCCAGAGCAAAAACAATAAGCAGCAAAGACCTGGACAGGGTCCATAAAGTTTTGAACATGCCTTAAGGGGAAGATTTCTGCCAAAAATGTACAAACAATTGAATGAAAAATCCAAAGATACAAACGATATATATACTCGACACATGCTGGGTGTACCTCCTGAAATAAACTGGGTAAAACCAGAATTTAAACAGGTAACCCAGCAACCTTTTTATCCAATAGATGTCATATTTAACCTTTTTTTCTTTTAATTTGAAGACTACATTGCCTTACTTCCTGTCTCTCTTCAGCTTTATACTGTAGGTCTCCTCTCAGTTGAGACTTGCAGGGAACTGATGGGTGTTTCCCGCCTCCTTCACCATCCACCCCTGCAGCTATTCATTCCTTTTACCTAGTTTAATGCGAGGCGAGGCAGCAGAAAAATGTGTTTGAGCAGCAGGCAGGCTCTGGGGACAAAATGTGTATTTATGTGACCCTGGGCTATCTGCTGTATGACTCCCCAGGGCTCCTTTTAATAGGCTATGCCTGTCTCAGTTCTGCACAGGTGGCTCGATGTAAAATCTAAAAGTGAGGATCATGGAAGAAGAATGGAAACATATTGATTTTAAACTGACAAGTTTCTCTCAACTTCATAGGTGGGTTTCACAAAACACTTTAAAGGTTCCTGTTCCTGACCAGAACCAGCCTCTTCAATTCCATGTGCTGTTTTCACTGTTGTGTATGTTTCACCACCATTTGCCTTTCATTGTAATGTGTTTGTTTCACCTGCACCTTGAATCCTTCAGACGTTCTGGAGCAACATGCTAACGTCTGCACAGAGCTGCAGCTTTGAGTGTGCAGGTGTCCTTATCTTCGAGATAGCGCTGAACCTTGAATGAATAATGGGCTTCTGTCTGCTGAAGGTTGAGGCGCTCGGTTTCTCTGAACCTCCGTTATTATGGGATTGTTTGCTGACCATGTAGCCTTTAACAAACTGTAGAATTGGAGGCCTATGCATTATCATAATCATGAATATTTAGCTGTGAAAGTTGGTGAGTTCCCTTCAGACTGTTGAGTTTCACGGCTCCAAAACTGCAGCTTAAATAAACATCATCGTCATGACTTGTTCTTAATCCTGCTTCATTTATCTCCTCCACTTTGTGTCAGAACAGAAGCATGAAGCCAAACGTTTCACAGTCAGAACCAACAATTCAGAATTAAATCATCTGACTTTTGACTGAAATGATCTCTGGTGAAAATGTGATGATGGTGGAAAAACAGTAAAAAGCACAACTGTTCATATAAACAACAACAACAACCAAACAGAACTGAACACATCACAGATTCTCTGCTTGGAAAAACAGTTTTGCATGTTTGAAAAAGGGGAAAAGAATCGTTCTTTATGAAATACTGACTCATTTATGGCAGCGACATTATCTGTCTGATAGCTCTGCAATCAAAGCCTCCCTTTGTGAGCATAAACAAAGTCTCTTCTATTAATAAACCAGAGAGCTGAGACTTTATTATGTGACTGGACGGCCACAGATGAACTGACTCAGCTGGAAGGATTCAAATGAACTCATATTCCATTTCTGCTCCAGCTGAAACTGAAAATATGACCCTGTTCACCTGCAGAGAGTCTCAGGTGCACTCACACAACATGCCTTGATTGTGACTCAATGGAGAATAATGATGGTGTGTGTGTGTGTGTGTGTGTGTGTGTGTGCGCGCGCCCACAGAGGAAAGAGACGAATGGAGCAGAACGATGACATGATGGCATCCATTTATCTCTCAACATAAGAACTGAATATCTCACACTTTATGCCAAATCCTATAATGCACGCCTCACCTGAAAGTATGATCTTTTTAGCCGTGAAGTTGTCTTACATGAAGAATTTCCTTAACTTAAATCCTTCTCTTTATTGCATAAAACAGTCGATACGTGGTGGATCATAAGAGAGTGCTGCGTCCTAGTATTACTCTGTGATTTATTTACTATTAAAGAAAGGATGGAGGAGAAACTACTCATGTTCAGGTGAGCATTAATGACTTATTCTGTCAACACTGAGGCACTACAACCTAAGATGTGCGCTGCAAAGAGTTTATAGCTGGATCTTTACACACGGGAAGGTGTTCCTGGGTTTTACCTGCACCAGAAGGGATTAGTGGTCTCTTCAGCTTCACCAAGTGTCAACAACTCTGACTTTTATCCTTGTCCTCTGCTACGTAGGAAGAACTATCTGTCAGGAACTCTATCTCGTGCTCATGATGTGCTTGGACTATAGTTTAGCACAAAGACTGGAGATCAGTTTGAAGTGTTCATCTGTCTCTCTCACTCTCACTAACACACTCATTTAGTTGTGTTTTGCCACTAATGAGTTTGGTGCTGTTCTTTTTAGCGTTGTGTCTTATGGTTTTCCACGTTTTACTCCTGTCTAACAAAACTCAGGTCATATTACTTCTACTACTTCGGGTGTCAACAGCTGAACATCAGATTAGTTGGAGGAAGCAGAGAGTTTGTGCAGGACGAAGGTTACCTGCTGCACATCCAGGCATGTTCCTCACAGGAAGCGTGCTCAAGGGCTTCTCAAGGGTTTCTTTTGTGGGCTCTTGTTCTTCCACATGAGGTTTGTCCTTCTGTTTCTTTGGGATGCAACACACTGACTGCAGCAGCCACTTGTTTACATTCAATTCATGCAGCCGTCCACCGCAAACAGTCGTGCATCTGCATCTCCACCCGCCGTGCCATGCATCATTTCATGTCTGTCATCACGAGCTGCCCTGTCAGCTGTGTCTTGAATGTTAATGTTTCTTTTTCTGGGATAAATATACTGCAGGCGTCTCATACTTTTTATTTTATTTTCATTTTAACCAGGGTGTTGTGTTGAAATCTAATTCTTTTTTTAGACCCCCAGTCAGTATAAGGGTCCTCTCTGACTGGCACTTCACATCATTACCCAGCATGACCTGAAGAAAGGAGCCACAAGTCAAAGCTGTTCTGCTGAAGAGTCATCACAGTCTTTTAGCTGCACCTGATTTGCATGATGAGCCGTGTCTTCGCTGTGTCAAAGCTTAAAAACCCTCCTTTAACCTTCCCCCGTCCTTTCATTTGCATTTTATCTTCATTACAACAGTGAATTTAATAAGTTAAATCAATAATAGATCAAAGCTTGACCTTCCCAGAAACCACCAGAAGAATCCTGATAGCTTCTATTAAATTAACAATCATTAGAAATGATCACAACCCATCAGGCCCATTGCATAATGCTTGTGGTGAGGATTGTATTTGTTTCTGCTGGTGTGCAAAACCTCATTTCCATTTCAAGCTGCAATGAAGTTGTTTCTTATTGGCTGCAGGGTTTAATAGCATGTGATGCTTTCTTCTGGCTTCTATTGTTAGATCAAGTTCAAGTTTCTTTATTGTCAATTCTACAGCATGTGCAGGACATACAGAGGTCTTTACTCTCAATCTCAATTTACCCCCAGAATGCACAACTAAAGATAACAACACAAAAACATACCAATACAGTCGCCCCAAAGAACATACAACAAACAAACCTGGCCGAAGACCAGGCATAAAGAATTTAAATAGATGTTGTGGTTTCTAAAAGTTTCTAATGAATGTAATTGTTTCTAATAACGTTGGGTCTTTGTGTGTGTGGAAGTTGGTCTCGACCGGTTTCCATGTGATTGAGTGCCCTGAGATAACTTTGTTATGATATGGCGCTATATGAATAAAATTGAATTGAAATTGAATTGAATTAATGTTTGCACTGGTTGCTGATTGTACTTAATTGTTTTATTGGTATTCTGCAGAGTTTTCCGATGGTATCTACTGGATTCCACTTCAGCCTGTGGTTTTGCCTAAATATAGACATTATTTCATCTAGCTAATGCTAAAACCAACCTCTGTTATGGAACATAATCCTCGGTTGGTCTTTGTGTAATGTTGAGCCTTTGGTTGAATGTGTCTCTACAAGCTCGGAGTCAAAAGCTACTCGCCTGGAATTCTCTAATATCCACAGGAATTTTCAGGAATGCCGTCTTGTCCTACTTATCTCTGACACAAGAGGAGAGGACGTGATCATGACAGAAGCGCTGCGGAAAGTGTGAGCTGGGATTGGTGGATTAGTGAGGCGTGGAGACGCTCGTGAGCAAGGCACTTGAAGGTGAAGCTGCGGAGGATGATTTTAAAATGAAAATGAAGCTGAAACGGATCAAATGTTCTGTGAACAACAGCTAAACACCAGGATGAGTATTATATCCTTCAACTTGACCCACTGCAACCCCTCCCCCATCGGCTCCAGCAGTTTATGTTCTTTAACCTTCCAAATTACCTCTTGACTCTGTGAACTTTGACCTTTTTTATGAACTTGGAGATAACCACCCTTCAATCACTGGGTGGATTCCCTGCGTTGACAAGAGGGAATGTCTCTTTCTTTCTGTCTTTCTCTGGAAGAATTTCACAGACTGAAAGCTGCAGGAGAAAGCCAAGTTCAACAGTGCAGCGCTGATTTAGAACTGATATCTGTACGTCCTGATTTCACAAGACAAACAGCTCTGGCACTCTTTCACACCCTCACATCTTCAGAATGCGTAGTGTGTTACTGTGGCAACAACTTCCTGTAAATTAACATTTAAAGCTGCAATTATCAATATTTTTATATCAACAATGGATGTGTGTTATGTTCGTGATGCACCCACAGATAATCAGCACTACGGAGCATTTCATTCATCGTTCTGGTTGTGACCGGTTTGCTTCACCGCTCTCAACAACTTGAAGCTTTTCGTTACGTCAGTGTCTTGTCCACAGCTTCTCTCTGCCGCCCCCAAGTGGCCAACACCAGTTAAAGCAGGTTTAAAAGCTCCTCCGTGTGGGATCAATACGTACTGATTTGGCCAGAATGTAGCATTCAGTGTTGCAGGATTCATCACTGTATCCCACAATGCAAAGCGGTGGACGGTCCCCATCACCAGTGACGGACAGCAACACCATCGCGTCAGTGGTTGACAGGGAGGAATATAAATAGAAGTAACACTTCTAACACATACAGATGTAGATTCTACATCTGTATGTGTTAGAAGTGTCTGTGTCTGTATGTCTGTATGTAGCAGGCGCTCTCCAAAGAGATTCACCAGGATTGCCTCAGTTTGTGAAAACTGAAACCATCAGAATACTTCAAAAGATGCTTTAATTAAATAGTATTTATACACATTAAAGTAAAATAAACTGTCTAGACTGCACCGTCGCTCTGCGTTGACATGGTGACGGCGCACGTGGGGCACGAGCGGTCTTCCAGGATGCTTGCGAACGCCCTGGCCCGCGCAGAGTGGTCCAGGCAGAAGGTGCCCAGGGCCACGAGCAGGGCCCTCTTGGCTTTGACGTCGTAGGCGTTGGCGTCCATGACAAGGGTCCACTCGGCAGCCGCCGACAGCGTGGGAGACACGGCAACAAGCAGCACCACTTACAACCAGGGCAGCGTCCTAAAGGACTGCGCCAGGGAGGCCGAGAGGGCGGCGGCCGAGGCGCCGACTACTTGTGGGGGCTGGCGTCTTGGGCCGACATCTCGGGGGGCCTGACGAGGCCCGGCCGGGTGGTAGTCTCGAAGCCCCACTCGTCCCACCCGGGCGCGGTGGTCGGGGTGCACTACATGCTCCCCGGGGAGCCAGTGGACCAGGAAGGGTGGAGGAGGAGGAGGTACACCTCGGGGGTGGTCCGCGGGGGCCGCTTTGTGGCCGACCCCGAGTGCCCCCTCAGGGGCGAGCCCCGGGAGACCCTCTCGGGGTGGCTGGCCGACTTCCTGGGGTGCCTGCACCTACCTGAGGGTCGGCGGACCCCGGTTCGTCTTCTTCGACCGCCGGGGGCTGCACGGGCTCTTCGCGGCCCCCCAGGACTTCGTCGATTTAAAAAGACTCCTCCATCTTCCGCCGAGGACTCCGCCGAGGACTCCTCCGGGGACGACTCCTCGTGGTGGGCCGACGCCGCCGACGAGGACTTCGTGCCCCCCTCGGAGGACCCCTGCCGCCGCTGCCGCCGCAGCCGCAGCAGAAGGAGGCGGAGGAGGAGGAGGGAGGACCGCTGCAGGCCCACCCCCGTCGACTGAGGAGGCCACTCCCCGGCGCAGGGACAGAGGGGCGGGCTCATCGAGGATGTGTGGGAAGCGTTGAGAAACGAGGCTTTTCAAGTCATGTATACCACTTTCAAATAGAGAATTTTTAGATCT
>JAVQJD010027539.1:0-18357 GCA_036023655.1 Nannoperca australis | reverse complement strand
GGAGAGCAGTACTGTTCAATCACTGTCACGTCGTTACACCAGCCACTGTTAGTGTAGAAACAGATACCTCCACCTTTCGTCTTGCCAGAGAGTTCTGTGTCGCGATCCGCTCTGAAAAGTTGGAATCCTGCCAGCTGCAGCGCAGAGTCCGGAATCGATCCACACAACCACGTCTCCGCTCGCTGAATGTATCAGAACATCTAGACACGTGTGAACCTTCTCTTCTTAACTGAAAAGATAGTTTGTATATTTATATTTCTCAAAGCGAGGTACTGAAAATCATTTTGGTTTTTTCACCAAAACTCAGGTATTGTATTGGCACAAAATACATTTCAAATAATGCTCAGCCATATTTAGAATGATATCCCCAACTACAGCTGTACAAATCTATTGTACACTGTTAATAACTAATAAATAAATATTGTGTAACAATTGTTTGCACCAAAAAAAGCTTGAGCTCACCAGCTAGCTGCATGATGTGAACTTGAGTTGATCCTCTAAAAAAAAAAGTCCCACACTGGCCCTGACACTGATAATGTGCTGTAATGTGGACCGACAGAGTGAAACACACACGGACCCATGCTGTGCTCCTTCATGCTGGCCTATTAAAACAACCCACATAGAAGGTGGCAGTTAGCACTTGGCACCCGTGTTGCCCCTGGCAACTTTAAATGCCCAAACCCCTTTGAGATGCTTTCAAAACACAAATGCACTGACTACAGCACTGTGAGAGACTGCCAAGACTGAAAAGAATACAGTCACCAGGAGAAAATACCCCGTCTGTGCTGACTTCTGGATCAACTGCACAGTTGCTAGGTTTGAGGTTTTTCCTGACCAAACTATTTTTTTACTCCAAGCACTGATTCTCAGTTTAAAAAAAGAAAAAAAGGCTGTAGGAAATCGACACACCCAGACCATTCTCAGTGGGTTTAAAGCATTTAAATACATCTGATGTAGAATGCAAGAAAAAGAGGCTACGAGACAACAATGTATTGCGCTTTGTACCTTAAGCTGGATTTATACTCTTATAATGCAAGGGGGTTAACTTGCATTATAAGTCCAACGTCCAACAAATCCAACGTAGATTGGATTTCACCCAATGGTAGCATCACCAACTAGAACACCATTCGGGTAACTTCTGTTTCACCTTGTCTCACTACAAGATAGTGAGACACATTAAATACAGTCATATTGTACATATCGTTTTTATAATATATTTTTTTACATTTTATCATCAATTTTACATTTTAAATGCTTATTGACTTGCTGTACTTGCTTTATCTGTCTTTATATTTTTTACTACTGTGGCAAACTCACTGTATGTCAAAATCTACTTGGCAATAAACTTGATTCTGATTCTGACAGGCAACTACTGCCATGTTGCTGTGTTTAAATCAGGGCTGGGCGATAAAAAGATAACAATAATTATCGTGATTTAATTTTCTTCAAAATATAACAAATGTTGGATAAATGCACCTCAAGTGCTTGTTGCCCCTCACCATTAAACAGAAGAACAAAATGAACAGCCAATCATGTTTACAGACACAGTGGTAAAATATTGGTCAACTAAATGAGCGACACCAAAGAAAACACAAAACGAAGCCATCGTCAGCAAGAAAGGTCACTCAACTTTGTTGGCAGTTTGGAGATAGCAGTCCTGAGATATTTGGGTTATTTTCAATCTAACAAAAACAGAGCAAACTGTGCCGAAGACACGTGCCAGCTAAGACGGGCAACACCTCAAACCTGTTTTATGATTTGAAACAATATCAACCATTAGAACATGCAGAAAGAAGTAAGAATTACTGTGTAGATTTGTGAAATGTTCCTCTGTTTGGAAAGAGTTTGTCATGTTTTGAACCTGCTCACTGTGTGCCCAGAATGGTGAGCAGGTTCACACTGACATTTCTTTCTTCAACTTGATTCATGTTGTTTTCTATCAACATTTTCCACCAGCTTCAGAAAACACACCCGTCAACGCACTATAAATCAAATGTTAGCCCAATAATCATGTCCGTGCTGGATAAAAATCAGAGATCTAATTCAATTCAATTTTATTTGTATAGCACCATGTCATAACAAAGTTATCTCATTATTTTATATTTAAAAGAGATGTGGGCAGCAATTTAGATGTCTGCAAACAAGGTTGCTTGTTTTCTGTACATTTGTGTTGAGAGCTGTTTTTATTTTTTTACAAACAGTCTTTTACACAAACAGTGTCACTGTATCACATGGTCAAAGTGCTTGAGCTTCACTACAATGTGCATTTGTAATGCAGGGTCGAATACAGGTGAGCCAGGGGGAGATGGTCTCCTCTTTATAAGACATGAGCTCCCATGAAAACATGATTTGTGAAACTTTGGGTTGGGTCTCTAAAATAAAGACAACTTGCTATTTTTGCCATGCATTTCTATTTTTACTTCATCATCATCAACATGGATCATGCGTAGAATTTGGCTATTATAGATGTATGATTCATACATGAAGGTGAGTCATCACTAAATCACTACGGGCATGCACGCTATTCTTGCCATCACCATCGAAGCGTGCCAGCGCAATATCTTAAACTTCACTGGGACTTTTCACACTGTTGTAACGTTGTATGATACTCAGTCCGTTAAGCCCTGTTTAAACGAGTGCAAGCTGCATGTAGTAAAGATCCGTATGTTCTTCCCCTTTATCCACACTCCTTTAATCACCTATCTCACTTCTTTTACCTCACTTCCTTTACTCCCCTTTCATCACTGATTAGCTCTTGTTTTTACCCTTGCCAGCCCTCATTTACCTGATAAGTTCACCTGATCACTCCTTATTTAAAGATTGCACTCCCTATCTCTCACTCTTTGACCTTCCCATCCCATGTCCATGTTAATTGAACTGCAAACTCTATTTATTCTTATTTAAACATCCATCTAAACATTTCTAATCCCTTGTGTTTAGTGTTCTTTCAGATTCAGCAGTCTGTGTGTCTTTTTCCATTCCCCGTCTGTTCATGATGCAGTGATTTAACTTTTGGAGAATTTGAGTTTTTGGAGAAAAAAACCTTTGTTCAAAGGATTAAGAAAACCTGACGGAATTATCCCATTCCTCTGTGTTCTGATCAGATGATCATGGTCAACCTTTTATTCTGAACCTCCTAAGTTAAACAGCAGATGTTCAAGAATTATCAACAGGTCAGAGTTTTACTATGGCACTATGACATTTTAGTTTTTTCTTTTTGACAATATGCCAGCATTTGAGTGCCTTAACTGTTACAGTATGACCAATGAGCCACTGTTGTGAATTTTGTACACCATCACACTGTAGCATTTCCTCAAAGTGTGGAATGGAGATTTTTTTATTTGTTTATTGACACAATGAGCTCCTGTCCCTGGGGAATCCACCAAGCACACTACTGCCAGGTTCGAGTGCAGGTAACAGTACTGAAAGCAATTTAGCTGCCTTGAACTGCAGTGTAGCGGTGCCCCAAAAACACAGAGGGGTCGCAAAGAATTTTAGAGGCTTATGCAGTCAATTTCACTTGGCTCTACACTTTGAGTCCTGTGATATGAAACAACAGTTGGCCTTCTAGGTTATTAGAAGTTAAGTTACAGCACAGAACAATTATGTCCTTTTATGACACAGGGTACCATAACTAACACCAGAGTTACCAAGCACAACAACATAAGAAGCCATATGGTTTCAACTACTCAGTCAGTAGCTGGAGTCATGTGAGCCTTTGAAATTCATATAAAAATTGCATTAGCAGTAATCCAGAAAATATTAAACCAAGTAAAAGGTTAACAGAGGCTGCAGTAAAGCCTCAAAGGCTAGCTCAGTTCTCTTACACTGTGTAATGGTTAGTTTAAGCATCTGCTGTCAATGTGTGCAACTCTTCATGCTGCTCACAGACTGTTAGTATAGAAGTTGAGAGGCAGACTAGTCTAGTTACACCACCAGCACTGCTCACACAATCAGGACGTCTCACTATATTGCACATCTTTTATCTGTCTTCAAAATTACCTTGTAGTTTGTAACACAAAATATAAATGTAGGCACTTTGCAGTCAAGGTGTTCCCCTCTAATCCGACATAGGAGCATTATCCTCTGAGTGGCAATGGACAACATACTGATTTGTACAGATATATATATATATATAAATATAAAACTTTCTATTTATGAGATAAATGTGACAAATAGTCTAAATATGTCTGTTCCACTGTACCACTAAGCACCTGACTGTATGTGTGTGGTTGTGTGATGTGATTAGGTAAGCTGAACTCAAAATTCTAAAAGGTTAAAGAGGTACTGCACACTTAAACATATCTTTTGAACTCTAAACTATAAACTATTTTACTATACTGTGATGACACACATCAGTGCTGGTATTATTGTACTATATTGACATTTCTTACCAAATGTATAAAGATTAGCCTGATCCTGACCCACACACCACAGATGCTGTTCCCTCACTTGTTGCCCTTTTTAAATGTGCAAGCAGAATGTGAGGGTGAGGTGATAGTGGTTTCTATAGTAGAGCTCAAACCGTTTCCACCTGCTACGAGAAATAATAAAAATTATTGTTGAGAAACTGATGATCAACAGACCAGTTGAGGTGATTACATTAAGTACAGCTACTTAATTTCCTCAGTGGAGGTAATAAAAAGTCTTTGGACATGATTACTTAAAGCAAAGCTGTAGGACAGCAGTGTTTCAGCTTCTGAATACAGGGTGTGACATGTGAAAAATGCTATCTCCTGAGTATTTAAATTCAAACACACATTGTTCATGGTCACTGGCACCTTATAGGCTTCTGTTTTGTTATTTTATCCAAACATGGAAACCATTACACCCAGCACCTGTGCACAAGCCAGGACAGACAACAAAGACTGAATTATCACACATGCTCAACTGACGCCCTGACGGTTCATTTAAGAATATAATGACTGTAAACATGGCTGGTTAAACCTGATCGACAGCACTGGTGCAAAACATTCCAACCAATAAAATAAACTGCTCAAAGCTCCAACAACAACAGAAATTTGAGTCCATATGAAGCTACTTTAAAGGCATTATGCTATTACCGTAAAGTGCAGTGGGGATAGGCCATCCTCCGACTTACAGTGACACGGTCTCCTGAGAGGAGAACTGAAGAGCTGGAAAAGTCAAATCACGAAGACGGGACATTAAACAGACTATGTAGTCCGTCCGCTTCCTTGACTCCATGTTGCCACAGATTTGTAAAGCACATGGCACTGAGACAATGTACCCTATACCAATCACCGCTTGCAAAGCACCATGTACAAACACTCTCCGATGCTGCTCTAGAGGCAAGAGATATCATGTCATTGATGGGGCATAAATGTGAATCATCTTACTGCCGCCCCAAACTACAACAAGAGAAGATGCTGGAGCAATATCCTTTCTGCTGGCACCAAATACACGATGAATTAATCCAGATAAATGTTAATAATCATCTCACTCTTTTTCTGAAACCTTGCCAGTTATATGTAGTAATCAAACCATAATCACCTGCGAGGCCGTGATTTACAGGGATTTTAGAAGAGCTCCGCGTCGTGCCCAACAACGCCCCTAAGCTGTTCTAAAATCAGTGTAAACCACGGCCTTGCGGGGCTTACTGCTCGAGGACTGTTGGAGAAGACTACCTGCTGAATTGAAATGCGCCAATGTAAGCCCCAAGTCCATCTACGAACCAATCAAGTGCGAGACGCAGCTCACGAAGGTGATGACAACAGGACGTTGTATTCGTAGTTTATCACTGCGCTTGCCTAATTGCAATGTGAAACCAAAACTAACCGAGTGAAATGAGCCGCCATATGTTTTGCTTGTGCCCAGGACAAGATGATCTCCGTAGGGCCCCAGATAAATTATTCCAGCTGATTTAAGATTTAAACAGTAGATGGCTCTTTTTGACCCAGGGCCAAGGACAACTGCCCCGGTGAACCCTCTGTCAGCGGCACTGCAAAATGCATACAATGGTACAATGCAAAACATGGTTCAGACCTTGGTTTGAACTTTCAGGTGTAAAAGGCCATAAAACTTCAAACCACAGAGACAGAGTAAGAAGATGCAGAAGTACTAAGAGGTGAACACAGATGACTAAAAACAGAGCATTGTCTCTGGTCAACAACACAATCACACACATGTTGAGTGTACCACAAGTCACAGCCTTGGTTTAAGAGAGGTCTCCCCCCAGTCCAAGCAGGACCACAACAGTGTGGGTCAGTGCAGTTATCTCTTACTCTGAGACTGCAAAGGAAACGTCAGGCCCCTGCTTGGCATGGTGCACTTAAAGCAGGCAGCAACATGCACATGGACAAATGCTATAATATCAAGGTCCTGAATTTTTGAAGCTGTATCTACATGCAGGTGGCTTTTAGGGCACTCAATTAGACAAAGTCCTACTCTTATAATCCTGACGTGATTTTAGATATAGGGGGTGTTGGAATATAATGCTATAATGCTAGGGGCTTTAAACAAAAAACTGTGATTGCCAACAGTGCTATGTTCACAAAGGGTCTGTCCATATATTCATGCAGAGGCTTAAAACTGTAGTTTATAAAGTGGGTGCTATGTCAGATACATATATTGTAGATTTGTTTTTAAAAGAGGCGAGACCTCCTCTCTTCTGCTGCCAATAGAGCAGAACAGGGCCAGCAAGACGAGTTGTCCAAAAGATAAGAACAAGTTAAAAAGATGAAATTGTGTTGGCTTCTTACCTGTAGATGAGCAGACTGATATCTGAGTTTCTGAGGAGAGGGAAAAAATAACATAGTGATGAATCCATTCTGTAAGACATTTATAGGAATAATCTTTTACTCATCTGATGTTTTTAATATCAAATCCTGTAGTCAGATTTCACAGAAGTAACATTGAATTTCAATGGTGACCTACTTTCAGAGCAAATAAAATGCATCAAGACATTCATAAAAATGTCTCAAACCACTCCTGCAGCATACTGCATTTCTCCAGTCCATGTATGTGCTCAGCATGCTCCTCATATTTTTGGTTAAGATATGGCTATAAAGACAAGCCTCCCTAGGGTGGTTATGTTTGCATCCGTCACTCCAAATTACTCGACAACTTTTCATGAAACCAAACTGACTACAGCTGCTGTCCTACTAGAACAAGCAAGGTACAAACTTTTCAGAGCCACCTTTCAAGCTTACAGTGGAGCTTTATTTACAAAACACAAGTTTCAGCAAGAGAAGTCCTTTAAATAAGTCACTTTGCAGCCTCTTTGAATCACAGCTGCTTTGAAACAACATGGTGTCAGTCTCATAACGAATGCCAGTCTCAGTTTGGAGTTTCAAAAGCAGTTAAAGAAGCAGTGCAGCCTCATAAAAATGCCTTTTGGTGTCCTTACAAACTGCATATAAACCACTGCACATCTCTATGTAGCATTGCTCTAGCAACTGTAACATATGGTTTGTCTGTGTTGCTTTGATGCTCTTAGAAAACAGGATTCCACATAAAATGGATTTGCAGCCCCTTCACAAAATAAAATGAACACAAGCCTATATAACGTGTTACAGTGAGGGTGGTCACAGGCAATAAATTGCTCACATACTATGCTATTACTAGGATATGTCTGTATGATAATTCACTTCAAGCTAGTGCTAAAGCTATGCTAATACAGTTTGCACATTTTAAAGACTATGACAAAAAGAACAGAAAAAAGAAAGAAACAGTCAATACTAGAATCAAAGGGAAACATGTCAGCACTGCATCTTACTGTACTATCCAGATGCTCCTTCCTTGGAGGTAGCCAATGAATGGGAAAAGCCAAGACAAAGGTGTACTTTCAAAAATAATATTCATAGCAAAAGATATTATGCGTTAAAGGCCACCCCCATCTGACTTTAGACCAGATAGAGAAGAAGAACCAGATTGGATGCATTATAGATAGATAGATGAATGGATGGATAGATAGATACCAAGAAAAATACAATTTATGCATATGTGCACAGATGGTAACTTTGGTCTCTGGTGTCTAATGTGAATGTCCTCCTTGTTCTCATTCACTGACTCCTTATTGATGACCTTTGACCTCTTCCCCTTGGATGCTGTGAGTGGTGTTGGTTTGGTGTTCACAGACAGCTGATGTTGACTGTTTGTGGTGTTCATTCAGTCTCTTGTCCAGGGTCCTTGATGTTTCACTGATGCAGTGTTCCCCACAACTGCGAAGCGCCGGAGGGGCATCTTTGAGAAGACTAGTTACGGCGAGAGGGACCAGGGTCACCGAGTCCTTCTGCTGACAGTCAACGGTGTGGGTTTGGTGGGCGGGGCTTAGTAGTTTTGCATAGGTCCACAAATTTTGCTCTACCAAATTCTTGGGCTCTACCTAATTGTGACAGCCATTTATCATAATTTCACGTATTCCCTTAACTAAGCAATGAATACAAATTTTAGAAAGGTAGATCAATCAAAATCACAGCACTTAGAAGGAGGTAGTAAAATGTGAGTGATGGACTACCTAAACCTGTGGACGTCACTGAGACACTGCAAACCAACAGGTTGCAGCACCTTCTGAACAGTAACACCAAAACCGTCAACTAAATCTGCCACGTACACTGACGTACTACAAACATGTTTTGTTCAGCAATATGTTCTTCACAAGCAAATACCACTTTCATGATTTTTGAAGCATAAATGCAATTGCTAGAAGTAAAAATCTAACATTAAGCTATAAACAAACTACACCACAGTCACATAACTTCAACATCACCACCACCAAGCTTCCAACTTGTAATTTGAATTTGCATACTTCACTCTAGAAAATCCTTTCAGAAATGGTAGGAGGCCCCGGGGTAGACCCAGCATTATCTGGCCTGGGAGCACCTTGGGGTCCCCCAGGAGGAAAGCGTTGCTGGGAAGAGGCATGTCTGGACAACGGATGGATGGAATGATGGATAGTTTGCAACAGTGCGTGATTGGATGAGTTTCTGTGTTAATTGTGATGACGTTTCATGTCCACGACACCTCTGTAGTTTCATTTAGCAACTGCCTGACACGTAAAATGCATGAGTTTTACTGATGCATTTCATGTCATAGAACAACACATGAAAATCTCTGACGCTTGTGTTCCTGCTTCACTGAAAGCCTTTCAGTGAGGACAAGTGTACATGCTGCATGTCTGCAGATGTCGACAAACTGGGACTTGGAAACCAACGGTGTGTGGAGGAGGTGCAGCACTCTGGCTGAATGCGAGCCACTATACCTCTGTAGCTGCTGAGCAGAGAGGAGCCTCTAGGCAGATTCAAGACATGACTTTGCTTGTCCCTGCAGTCAGCGTTGCAAAGACAAGAACATGAGTCAAGTCCATGGACATTTTCCACTTTGTGTACCAACCATCTTTCTGACATGCCCGTGTACTATTAAAATGGCTAATGGTTTTGTAATCTATACAATCTGTGATGTGACAGGTAACAACTAAACATTGATTCATTTTTAGGGGTCACAAAACATTTGGGAAGCACTGCTATACATCTCTTCCACTGTCTTATTTTACACTAGTTTCTAACATCTCTGTGAAAGTAGCCATTGAATGTATGTAAACGACTAAGGAAAAATAGAAGGATGTGTAAATAATTTATAGGAAGCAGGGATTCTGTTACATTCACAGTTCCACCACAACAGTACCAACTCAATGAAAGCTGGTATGAATAGGTGTGAATATTACTGTGCACAAATGATTATGTTCTTAACATGTGCACACAAGTTATTTTGTAGATAATAGTTTAGTTGTTTAATTTTCCTTTTCTTTTTTTTCTTTTTTTATCACAGTGGTTGTAATTGTCCTTGCTGGAACACAGCCTTTCAGCAGATTAGTTTGGAATACTCTTCTTTGATATTTTGTTTTTTGCCACACAAATGACAAATGCAGCTGTTTAAAAGCAAGTGTAAACATTGCATTTTAGTAAAAATGAATATTTATGCAACCGATTATTTTGTGTTTTATATTTGGGCCATGTAGCTTATATGAGCATGTTGGCTTCTAAAAATGGCTTGTCATGATACAGCTCACCTGTGATCATTATAGCTATAGTCAGCTATAACGATCTCATGTGTAAACATAATAATCCTTTGAGCTGAAACCCCAGCATCCTGCTCCATACTGGCCTGTGCCTGCTCAACTGTTCCAAACATCTGAAAGACATTTTAGCAGCTAATCTTTTAATGGCTCTAATCTTGAAGGATCAATACTTATTCTGTGTTCATGGAATATAAAATTAGGATGTTTGAGCTGTGGGTGGACCACTGTGACATGCAATGTACCTCCAGAGGTTTTTGTAAATATACTTTACACAGCTCCAAAGCATACCACAAATTCACAAACTCTCAATAATGATGTGCAAAATGACTTTTGACCCTGCGTAAATTTCTTTCTGTTTTCTATAATATTATAGAGTGCACAACAAATACATTTGTCATTTTATCTGCAAATGTCCTCCCAATTCAACATGTAGATTTTCAGCAGCATGCTTGCAAAGTTTTAGTGATCTGCTAAAGCAACGATAAACAATCAAACAAGGAGTGGATAATATGAACAAAATCCTCTATCACAGCATGTGTCATTTTATATGGTGTTGTTTCTATGAATCATTAAGTAGTACTTTTTATGTTAAATCAATTGAGAAACCAATCATGTGTCAAATAAGCACACAGGAATGTTTGACAAATCAAAGAGTCACCAACATCAGGTCGTTTCTCCTTAGTTTTCAGATAATGCTCCCCTACAACAACTGTAATGTGGACAGTGAGCTGTTTGTAAAGGATTTCATTGTTCGTTGTTGTGAGACTGAAACTTTGGAACTTTATGGATTCCAGTCTAAATGGTCTTTGGCCAGATCATTCATTCATGCCTTTGTATCAAATAGTCCAAAGCGGATCTGAAGAACCTGCTGAGTGTTTGATTAAAGGTTTATCTTAGCTCTTATCTTATCCTAATGTAGCCAGTCCTGGCCATTATAGTCGGAAACAATTTAACATTAACAATTTTTTTTGTTTTTGCTTTTTAGTATCACACGTAAAACTTAATTCATTGTGTTTAATTACAATTAGTTTCAAATCATGTATTTTGACAGAAGGTTGTGTTATTGTCATGGGACAAACACAGTATGTTAAATACATTCCAATCACCCCGACATTTTACTGTCACCTTAAGCCCATTTTAAATCCAGCATCAACCTTTTTCTCAGTAGGGAGTAAGGCTACTTTACTCCAACAGTATGCCACACTTTTACATGAGGTTCATACCCACATACAGTAAGTTTTATGGGGACTATGATGGTTCGTTTTACTGAAAAGCAACACTTGGTGATGCATGTCTCGTATAATAATAATTAAATTTACACTGAAATTCCAGATTTGTGCCACAGTTTGTCTTCACAAAGTGAATTAAAATGTCTCAGGCAAACAACATGCTAAGACAGAATCTCACCTGGTACCATCGGAGCAAAGCCCAGCAGAGCAGGTACGCAGACAGGCTGTACTTGGCGGTGCGGTACGTCTCCGGCAGACAGGTCCGATCTGAGCGTCGTGCGGTGCTCGGCTCCTCTCTGCGACTATCCGACCGATCCATTACTGTCCGCCGCCGCTGTAAGGGTGTTCGTGGCTCCGGAAAAGTTCCCAGCTCAGCTAGAAGTGCGTCGTTGTCGTGATGGAGCACCGTCTGGAGGCTCGTCTCATTCTGTCAGCTCCCGGACCAACTTTTCTTCCCCACACACTTGACGCCAGCTGCGAATCGCACCGAGCTAACCACGCCGTACGTCGAAGATTCCACGGACCCGCAACTTTCAGGCGTGTATTCGCTTTTAATTTCTCAAATTAAAAGTCCCACAACTCTACTTGAAATCCCACCGAAGTGATCCGCTGCTTGTGCTGTCATTCATCGCCAGCAGCGTCCAGTCTCCAGTTCACCACAGGGTCAGGGCTGGCTTACAGCGCCCCAAGCTGGCTCAATCATATTCCCATACATGACATCAAATGAGCCAATCACAGTTGCCCGTTTATTGGGTACACCTAGCTAAAACTAATGCAGTCTAATACAACAGTGTGCCATTAAACCCTGTCTCCGTCAATTGTGTGGTGATTTGGGAGGCTGCAGAGTGGTTGTTGAGATGTGTTGCGTTACACTGACAGGTTTCTATTATACATAACAAAATGTAGGCCTAACAACAAATCACTAGAGTATAGACTACTTCTGATGTGCCATATACTGCACAGGCATAAGTAAATAAATACCTGAGCTTCAATGATATTCTGTTCTCTTTCTTAGTGTCCAGAAAATAAAGGTTGGATGAGGCCTTGGTGGCCATGATTGTTAAGGATGGCCAGCCATTCTGTGTGTCACAAAAAGAAGGCTTTAGCAAATTTGTCAACATGTATTCCATCAACCTGGTAGAAAGGCACTGAAAGCTCTGGTGGAGGCGAGATATAAGACCAGCAGGCTGAGGTGAAACAGTCCTCTACTGTTAGTTTGAACACTGATATGTGGATGGCCTTTAATATCGATTCCTTGCTGTTATGTGCCTCATCATACCTGAAACATTTGTAAAACATCTGCACCTGGGCCCAAATAATTGTGGCATATTTTAAATCCATCACCACAGCCAAAGAAAAGCTGTGGGCCATGCAGACCAGTATGGACACGGCACAGCTAAAGCTCACTCAAAAGGAAGAGACAAGATGTAATAGCACCTACGCTGTGCTATAAAGACTGTACTGCTCTGGCTTCTCTAAGCACAGACATCAGGTCTTTTAGTACTGAGGAGTATGAGGCAACCCACCAGAGCCTAACAGTGCTACAGCCATTCCCCCAAGCAGCTGTTGAGCTGTCAGAGGAAAACAGGGTGTCAGTAACCAAAGCCATTCCACTGATAAAAATGTTACAACATTTTATTGCAGGACAATGTGCCCAAAATGCCTGGTGGTACTGGCGCTAAACTGGCCAGCAATTTCAAAAACAACTTGGCCGTCAAATTCAACACTTCCATAAAGCTGCCCTGTCTGCGGCCACCCTGCTAGATCCTAGATTCAAGGAGGTTTTGTAACAAGAGAGTGTGCCTTACTGACAGTGAGTCACTACTCTCTTCAATTTAGTCACATAAATATTAGCCATGAGGGGAAAATATATGAGCCCATGGTGGACAGATCTTGTAGGGTATAGGCTACCACCAAATGTGAATCTGGTTTATTAATACATCAAAAAACACATTTATGAGGTTTCTTTTAGTGAAGCATATTTATAGACTTGTGTTGCACACATATGGGTGCCAGTCCTTCAGTCTCACCCTGGAATGGCTGTTTTCATTTCTGTGCCACCAGATGTCACTGTTTTTGCTGAGAATGAAGCCCCGAAGCTTCATCCGTCCATCACTTGTTCACTTCAAATCTGAGTCACATACTGTAATAAAACAATTTAAACCGTAAACTCAGACAGCCAGAGTCTCAGTTACCGGGCATAAATCTAGTAGTTGGATGATTTGATCGAAGTTAAGGTTGGTTGTATCTTGCCAGGGTGCTACTACTTCCTCAGTCTGCTGCTCTGCTGCTCACTGCCATCAGAGGATACCAGCCTCAGTGATGGGGCCTTTTCAAGCCCTTCATTTTCTAGACAAAATCTCCACATGAACATGATGTTCTGTGCATCCCATCTAGTGACACCAGCAAGTAATTAATCTGAGTGATGGCACCAGCGTTGGAGAGGAGAGACCTGAGGTGAAATCTGGTTTAATTTACATTTGGTAGCCCATTCAACATTGGTCACATTCACATGATACCTCATGTAAAAAAGCTGTTGGGTCAAATTGGATTTATGTTTGCTCAGTAATACTACAATATTATGTGCACCAAATGTGATGTTTCCAGACCCTTTGTTTAACTGCCTGTCAGGCCACCAGAGCACCTGAGCTCACTGAGGCTGCATGCCTATACAGTAGAGATGGTGGAGGTGTGGCCAGTTCCTCAATCACACAAAGCCCTTGGATCATGTTACAGTTGTGATGTCTGGTCATTTGGGTTGGAGGTCACTGGTAGTCCTGTTTTCTGCTTTTTTTTCGGTTAGGGTAGTATTTTACTTTTTGGAGGGGGGGAGCCAAAAACTGGCAGTGCACGCTGCCCAAATATATGCCAAACATTTCAGCATGACAAAAAGAAATATTTGACCACATTTGAGTTGTGATATCTATTTAGTCTGATTTTGATCTACAAATACTACACTGCATATTGTACATTTTTTGATTTTCTTTATCAAAAAATATATTCATATATATTTATTCAGCTTAGAAAAACTCTTTTACATTTGTACTTTTACTTTTACCAAAGAACATAACACTATATATAACATATATAGTGTTATATATAAAACACACATTTCACTTGTTTATATAAGGAGTGTAATAAAAAGCTGTCTTTTGATTCACTTCAATGAATCAAATTTATGCAGATTGGTGAAAAGCACATTTCCTGTTGATCAACTGTTTGTTAGAGGCTCATAATTTAAAACTGTGTAGTAAGTTACAAAAGAAAATAATTTCATTGTTATTGCCCAAACAAATTAAAGAATGAAGAACTCCATTAAAGTTAAGTATTTTTTATTTTTTTATTCTATCATTGCTCTCACATAGAGACTGTACAAACTGGTGCCAGATCTTGCAGTATGTTGTTTCATCTACTCCAGTGTCATTATGGGCATTTGTTTTTGTGTGGTAACAGTATGGTATTTTCACCAGAAGCATGCAAGATCGACAACTGAATGTGAACTACTTTTTTATTTAAATGGTTTCTGTCCACTAACAATGAGCTCACTGTCGAATAACGAAGAGGGTTGACTCAGAAAAAAAGGATGTTCAACCCTGAAACACACAGTATCTAAAACATAATAAGTGCATACAGTATCATAAAGAACGACCAATCAATCATTCTGTTCATATTGAGTGACACTGGAACAGGGCAAAGTCAACACTGCCTAGAAAGAATCTTCACACATTACAAAACTGATACCAAGCACATTTATGACAAATTACACACTTTAGTTGATTTTGTGCAGATCCTGTACAGTCACAAACACCACCTGAAACGATACAGTTACACCATTATATTATGACCATTTTGACAAGCTAAATGTGACACTGAGTAAAGAATGTGGAACATTTATCACTCATCTCATTTTCAAGTATGTACTGTGTATAGACCAGTGTGCCAAATGGAATCAAATGCCTTTTTGAAATCCACGAAAGTAAAGATTGTTACTATTTTGGTTAACCTGTTTGTCAGTTTAAGGTATGTGGAGTGTAAATACGATTTGAAGTGTGGCGTTTTGTTACAAATCCAATTTGACTTTTACTAAAGACGTTGTCATTATGGGCATTTGTTTTTGTGTGGTAACAGTATGGTATTTTCACCAGAAGCATGCGAGATTGACAACTGAATGTGAACTACTTTTTTATTAAAATGGTTTCTGTCCACTAACAATGAGCTCACTGTCGAATAACGAAGAGGGTTGACTCAGAAAAAAAAAAGTTCAACCCTGAAACACACAGTATCTAAAACATAATAAGTGCATACAGTATCATAAAGAACGACAAATCAATCATTCTGTTCATATTGAGTGACACTGGAACAGGGCAAAGTCAACACTGCCTAGAAAGAATCTTCACACATTACAAAACTGATACCAAGCACATTGATGACAAATGACACAAATGTTACAAATCCAATTTGACTTTTACTAAAGACGTTGTTAAGGACATTTGATTTGCAAGTTTATGCTACAAGGAACCTCCCCCAGATTACTGTTCAGATGCCTCTGTAATTATTTGTGTCACGTTTATCTCCGGTTTTGAAAAGTGGTGGGATGAGATGATGATTCCAGATGTCATGAATTAACCTACACTCTGAATCAAAATGAAGAGTTTCAGGACAGCTAATTTGAATTTTGGGATCCTGTATTTGAGCATCTCATTCATGATGCAATCTAGCCCACTAGCTTTTTGTGTCTTATTGCAATTCTAGATAACTTAATTGAGTTATAATACACTGAAACAAAGTGTCCTTGGTGCATATTATTGGAACTATAAGGTGAATGCTGAGAACTGTTACAGAGCCTGTGGTCAGAACCCATGGAGCGGATATGTCTGACATGACTTCTGAGACTAAATGAAAGGAGCTCATAGTCACCTGATCGTGGCAGGGGTCAGGGTAGTTGCAGATATCCTGTGAGAAGACAGAATGCATCAACATCTTCACCTCTTTAGGGTAAACATAGGTGGGCTGACACAGATTCCCCTCCTTCACACCGACCCTGTGAAACATCTGGAAGACAAGACAACATGTCATGACTGCTGGTGCTTGTAAATACACAAGCCTAATCACTGAGCATTCAGTCATTTATCAATGCATTTTTCCATCCACACATTGATTTTCTGTTGCTTATCCAGGTCTGGCACAAGGAGAAAGAAGGCAAAGAGTCAGAAGTCCAGACTTTCTTCACCCTATCCACGTCCTCCAGGTGGATATGTAATCAAGAATTATTTTCTTACCCATTGGACATGGAATACTGGAATACTGTACCTCCACATGAATGTGTCCAGGAGGCATCCTGATCAGATGCTGAAGCGCCTCAGTTTCTGGCCATTGGCAGTGGGGAGTGGTAATAAGGAGGATGTCAGTAGAGGAGTGAATGAGCAGCCCCTGTTCCCGAACTTTTCACTAGTCATTTGTTGTTTCCTTCTAAATGATGGATATGGTCTTGTTTTTTCTATATAGTTAGTGCTATATAAAATATTTATACATGAGCAAAAGATTTATGATCAAAACTTGTACATAACATAAGAAAGCAATGGTTGTAACACATTAGCTTTTTACATGAGTACCAACCAGTTTCCTCTGCAGAAGCCTGTAGACTTTCTTCCGACGGGCACGGTCAGCCCTCAGGCGTTTGGCAGCATGGAGCAGAGATGCTATCCACACAGGAAGTCTGAGGAAAGGGGAAGATTTAGACAAATGAAATGTATTGAGGTGGTTCTTTTCTGATGACATTCTTTGCCACCATCTGATAATTGGCTCTGTAGCACTGTAGTAAACTTGTCTTTGTTACTGTGCCAAATATTTTAAGTTTATTCGTTTATTTATACATAGTATGGACCATGGCTGGTTGGATACCTGTGGTTCCTAGAGTCTCTAGGAGTAGAATGGGAGTCAGAGCTTTCAGCTATCATTACATTTTAGGCATTTGGCAGATGCCTTTATCCAAAGTGACTCCCACGATTGGAGATGCTGGGGATTGAACCCAGGACCTCATACATGCAAAGCATGTGCTCTACCACTGAGCTACACACAACTATCAAGCTCCGCTTATGTGGAACCAGCTTCCAGTTTGTTTACAGGAGGCAGACACCCTCCTCACATGCAAGAGTAGGCTTAAGACTTTCCTCTTTGATAAAGCTTATAGTAGGGCTGAGTCAGGTGACCCCTGAGGCACCCTTAAGTTATGCTGCTATAGGCCCAGACTGCCGGGAGACTTGCCATGATACACTGAGCTCCTCTCTCCTCCCTCTTCATCTGTTCGCACTCATATCCCATCAATGCTTGTTACTAATTCAACTTCTTCCCATAGTTGTGTGCTAACCCTAACACTCCCCTCTCTCTCACAACCCAACCGGTCGAGGCAGATGAGCGCCCACCTTGTGGTTCTGGTTCTGTTTGAGGTTTCTACCTGTTAAAAGGGAGTTTTTTCTTGCCATTGTCTCCTGGTGCTGCTCATGATGGGATCATTGGGTCTTTGTAAATATAAGAGTTGGTCTCGACCTGTTCTATATGAAAAAGTGCCCTGAGATAACTTTGTTATGATATGTTGCTATATAAATGAAATTGAATTGAAATTGAAGACTCTAAGCATGCAACACAAACTGACATAATCCCTTGTTTATAGCTGCTGCAATTTTAAATGTTTAAAAAGGGTTACTCAAAGTATCTGTCTAACTTAAATACATTTGCAAAATTAACCCAACACCACAGACCAGTCAGAAATCTCATTGTGAACCAGCCTCAGATTTTGAGCACATATGCATCTGTCTAACAGGAAAGGAAGAGATTACTATTGTATACAAAAGAGGGTAGGAGTAGAGAGAGGGACTAGTAGGAGTAGAAGAGAGGAGGATATGATAGCGAGGATGAGGTCGGGACACACGGGGTTAAACAGCACACTTCAGGTATTAGGGAAACATGGCACTGGGCTGTGTGAGTATTGTGGGGGCAGAGAAACTGTGGAACATGTACTTATCCATTGCAAGAAATATCAAAAAGAAAGGGAAGTGCTGAAAAGGAAATTGGATAAAGAGTGTTTAAAATTGG
>JAVQJD010027530.1:0-20512 GCA_036023655.1 Nannoperca australis | reverse complement strand
TAACATTAAAAAGAGTTTAAACTTAAATGCTTAAATTCTTCTATTAAAATATATATATATATATATATATATATATATATATATATATAGTATAATAACGGTCAAGATATTCTCTGTGCTCTGTCTTTTCTTGGTTGCATTGTCTCTACTCAGCAGCAGTGGAATTTGAATGCACACTCACTAACATTGACACATTGACGAGCATGAGAAAGAAGTACATGGGTAACTAGTTCTGTCTTGAAACATGAGGAATGCATTGAGATGCATAATTTCCTTAAGAGAAAAGGATTTATAGCATATACGTACTTTTATGATTGTCATTCAGCAGTACAACCTGTGAGTTTTTCAGCATTTGGTTTGTAGAAGTATGACATTTAGTTTTTACCCTCTCCCTGTAGCTGTACATTCATGCACAAACACCTATGAACATGTTGTTCTGTTTGTTTTTTATGTTTGTGTCACCTGTTGTGTTGAGCTTAGTTATGGTTAAAACCACCAGTTCTGGTCTGGATGTTGTCTGTCAGGTCGTGTTGCATGCCACTGACCACACCATTAAAATGGGTTAGCTTAGTGGCCCAGCAACTATGTAATAACTTGCTTGTTGGTTATCTGGTAAATATTGCACTTATTGTTGGAACTAAATTATTGTTTCCGCGGTGTCACTGGCATCAAATAGACTTGTAACCTGTAGTGAATTCTGATTTTCAGAAGTAAAGAAACAGCTGATCAACATTGACATTTGAAATAACATCAGCAAGCTAGAGAATCTTTTTTTCTGTTGTGCATTGACCTTTACTGCACATGACAGGACAATACAGCTGTGCAAGAAAACAGAAAGGGAGCATATAGATAAGGCTGCATGTTCACTTGATTGACTTGTTTCTGACAGCACTCAATGGTCACCGTGTCCACAAAGCACTTAAAACTATTTCGACTTTTAACAAGAGGGCACTGTGCTCAGGAAAGTTTTTTATTTTTGCCATCTCAAAGTACGAGCAGGAGATGAATGCTATGCTCCACCATAGCATCTGGGTTGTATCCATGAGAGTACGGCAGTGGTTTAGTTCAGTTCTAAAGGGTGAAATGAGAATATAGCTAAGTGAACATGAATAAAAATTCACTGAGGGGTAAAGCAAGGGCTGAATTTTCTTTCAGGCCCTAACTAATCTTGAGTGTACTGGGCGGATTGTCATTTCAGGTAGAGGTGGTGACTAAAGAGGATGTTGCACCTGAGGCTGTAGCTAGGCTGTGGCAGTGTTACAGGAGTATTTATGAGGCTCAAGGGTCACAGAAAGAATCCTGCTTAATCCTATCGTCCCTCAGGGTCGCTCCAGGAACCAGATCTCATTCTGACGGTTGCTGTGAGCAGGGTTGGTGTAGCCGGCCACGATGAACGAGTCGTTGACGCACACACCAGGAGAGTCGAGCAGCTCGGCCATGGCGTGGATCTGATTAACGATGGTCACTTCATTGGTGGGACCAGTGAAGCTCCTGGAGGGAGCAGGGAGTAGTGAATGAGTATGAGGCGTCTAAGCCAAACAGGAAAAAACAGGCAAAGTATTCGTTCTAGCACCACTGATCGTTGCTTAAACAGTTAATTTAGGTAAAGCGAGGTACTGACCTTGTGTATACAGTAGTGGCGGGCCAGATCTCTATGGTGATCTCGTTGTCAGTAGGTTGTGGGGGCTGGGCCTGATGCACATCAGGAAGGAAATATGCCACAGTCACTTCATGGGAGATCACAGTATGGTTCTCATCTGTGCGCACCACTGTAACGATGGGGAGCGTCATGCCCAGGTAGTCACCTACAGATGTTAAGGAAACGACAAATTAGTTTGAAATTTAAAAGGGACAGAACCTGGTTGTGTGTTTTTAAATGGTCCCTTGCTTGCGGACTTACCTAAGGAGTTCTGCTGGCAGATGTATCTCATTATCCTCATAAAACCATAGCAGATGCTCTGTTCATAAGTGTCCTCACGCAGTGTTATACAAGCCCAGTGGCCCTTTTCATATTGCCGTTTCTCATACAGCAGCTCCCCACACTGAAAAGGAACAGATGACAAAAGACGGAGTTAGAACTTCAAGTGTGCATGAATAATGTGTTAAATTGAATTAAGTCTTGTTATGGAACGCCTCCGGGAAAGGTGTAGTCTAAAGACCTGGTTATAGCAGTGCTTCCAATCCACATCTTAGAACTTTTATGAATATTTACACAGATAAATCAGTGACATAAATAATACTTTGTTTCGGCCTTTTAAAAAATATTTTTATTTGGTAGTTTTATTCAGACTCGTATGTTTCACAGGGGAATGACTTACAGTCAGCTTGCTGTCAACGTGCGGTCCTTTAACAAGGCACTGAAACCTGCTCTAAGAATAGAGTGCCATGATTGTCCTTTGTTTAACCGGAGTCTCAGCCAAGTTTTAATGAACTAATTAACTCAAGTTAAACCAATTACCCGTCTTTATTTATACAACCCCCTAAGGAGTTTAGACGGCTTATTGTATTGGGTCCCACGATCATCTTGTCGAAAATAAATAGCTGACCCATACTCGCACAGAAGATCTGTATGTATTCGTAGACAATGATGCCGTCGGTGTTCTTTATGTGATGCACCCTGATTTTGTTGTTGTTGTTGTTGTTGTTGTTGTAAAATGAAGGTTTTCCACATGCAGATGTTCATGTGAAGTTCAATCAAATTGAACTGCAATGGCAGAAAAAAAGGGGTTTTGTAAGAGTCTGTTTCTCCGAGAACATATTTAATTTAATCATGAAGTTATTTCTGTATCCTCATTGAGTCACTTAGCCATTTTGCTATTAATGGGAGCTCCTTGCTTCCGTCCTTGTGGTCCTGCTCTGTGGACTAAAGTTTTTGACTGCTACTCTTCAAAGATTGGGTTGTCATACATGGTCTTTCTTTGCAGGTCTAGTCTCTGGTGCAGACACTAATCTATTTCAGGTCATTGTTAACCAATTTGATACATTTTCCCCTCCCCCCCACACTTTTTTTAACATGAAAATGTATAGACAAACAGGGTTAATCAAGCTGAATGTATGTAGATTATCTGACGAGGTCACCTTCTCTTTGCGTGCGAGGAGAGTGAAAGGAACGTGTTCTCTGTTACTGCGTCCTTGGTTGTTGCTGGTTAACTGTTGAATGGGCTCTGCCATATCTGTCAACAGACAAACAAAAAATACGCGGTCAGTTTAAACCATGGTCCAAAAATATTGTTGACGTGAGTGAAAACCCTTTTATATTAGCAAACAAAAAGAACTGGCACTTGCTTTGTTCTGAAACAAATGCCAACTCTGGGTGCATGCTGTGTTTAGCCATTTACAAGATGCAATTATGCCTCTTTTCTTGACACTGTGTCTTGAGCCTGTTAAGGCAATCAAAATATATTAAAGCAGAAGCCATGTGGGTTTCTGCTTTAACCCACAGCAGTTTTCACAGACTGACAGAGTACATATAGTACATATACTTCCATACAACTTACACTTGACATGTCCTTTCTTTAATCTGTATAAAACATCCTCACTTCCAGTAATCTGCTGGCTGGCAGTGTTGGTAGTTTGTGTGAGAAAGCGCTGCCAGATGGGCAGAGGGATGTGCCAGGATGTCGCAGAGTGTAATGTTTATTGGCGCTGATGGGGAGAACACTGACTAAAGCTGCCCAAGGCCAGGTATAGACTGGTATTAACAGAGAGGGACTACAGCAGCTGCCAATGATCTTTAAATACTGGAACATATTTCACCTATTACCAAATCTTTCATCAAATTTAACAGCACTTTATGTTTCGACGATGAAGTTTGCCCTTTTGGAGCTGTGACCTAATGACACAACTTTTATCCAACCACATCGGCTATAGATGCTTTTATTGCTCATGTTATAGATATAATTTAGCTGCACATGCTCAAACTGAAGGTAGTGTGGATTGTACCGCATAATACAACAAGCAACTCATCTACCAAGTTCTCGCTGCATTGCACACTAACGGCATCAACACAAACGTCGACTCTTTCATGATGATGCTCGTGTAGATTAAATAAGTGAGACTGACAATAATGGCATTATGTTCCGTTGTCAAACTGTCAAATATGTAAAATGCTCAAGGTGAACCCAATTCAATCAAATCTTGTCAATCGATTACCATGGAGGACATCTGGGTCAAAGGGATCTGTGGCATTTAGGTGATCAATCCTTTGACAACGAACAAAGCTGTGGGTTGGTGTGCGTGTGAGAGAGAGGGGACATCTCAGCAGTATGAAACTCATTTAGCGGGATCTCGTGGAATCAAGGCTACACTGTAAATCACTGATTAGCAGGGGCGGCTCAGCATGGATATTTGACAGTAAAATATTACCTCCCAGTTTATGTGTGTGTCTTCAATAAGAGAGACAAGGAGGGAAGGAAAACACACCACAGCTTTAAAACAGACTAGCTATCCACACACACCCTCAAGCAAACTCCTCACCATCTGATCATTGACTGGCCTATAATATTAAAAGTGGTGCTGTAAATTAATGGGAACAGGCCACACAGGAACATATTCATTCTTGTTTTCATCCATCTGTTTCCAACACATTAACAAAATGGGAAAATGTCAGCATTGTCAAAATGAATAACTGTGGCGAAAAGCAACGCGTGAAGTAGGGTTTGTGGCATTTGTGTTTCGTTTCTTGGGCATGCTAAGGCACTTATTATTGTCAATCTTTATGAAGGGAGAGTAAGACTAAAATGATTTTAGTTTTTAAAAAATTATTCCATCCTGTTTACACGCTAGCAGCCCTTCATGCATCCTCATCAGTTGATTAAAGGCATGGAAATCACAGTCTGCAAGGGCTTTTGTACTGGATCAATAGGGTATAAAATAGCATAGATGGGTCTTAAGTGTCCTAGATTTGTGTTTATAGCCACCAAGTCTGCCAAAGGCTGCAATGTCACTCGTTGCCATGGATACCATTTAGACATTATAGGTGGTGTTATTCTGCTGCTTTTTATTTTATTTTTTATTTTTTTACACAGCGCTGGACTGTGAACACAATTAGTAGTAGCAAAAGTGAAATAAAAGTTGTATATGTAGCATTAGCTAATGTTAACAAATCAAATTGCTCCAACTGCTAGCAAAGCAGATCTCCCAGCTCACCCCCCTCCATCCGACTCCATCCCAATTAGAGCAAAGGAGTTTACTGTGCCCTTGGCCTGTGTCATTAGGTACAGTATTGTAGTCCAGGAATTGTCAGCCACAGCCTCAGTACCAGTACAGGCAAGATAGCTAATCCCTCCTGAGTCCTCAATTAGTGCTGTGGTCTGATGGCAGATGGAGGAGGGCGTGCCAGTCTGCATTACTGGATTCTCAGTGGTAACCCAGTTATACGAGAAAAGCCTAACCAGGTGGTTACCAAATTGGGGTCAGGACCCCCCAAAAAATTAGAAAACACAAAATGATGTTCTTTTTTTCCGACTTTTCTTTAATAATTCCTATTTTCTAGTCTTCTAGTCTAAAAAGCATCTAACAAGTATTTTAACTAAACCATTTAGGGGGAAAACATCACTTTGGTTGAACTGCTCATGACTTAATATGAACCCATGGCTAATTAGTATTACCATACACAAGTTGAACTAATAAAGAGGGATTTTTGTTAATTTGTTGTTTGTTGTTGTTAAAAACATACAAGGCAAAGTGAAATATCGGATATGTGTTTTGGAAATATAATTTTATTGCTGTGAAGTGGGAATTAAAATGTTGTTGGCTAATCTCAATGGGTCCATTGTTCTGGTCTGTATATACAAGATCTGTGATTAGCAGTGACTTGGAAGGTTCCGGACTACTAAACAACTGTTGTTGTTGTCTCCAGCTGAGAACTACATCTGAACTTGTATGGTAAAATCAGAGTCCTGAAGCTACAACTCAACAAAATTGGTTGATTGATGGCACAGACAAACTAAAAGTACTTCAAAGTACTTTTGAAGTATATTGGTCAACATTTTTTCCAGAGAAAATATTGGAAGAATGGCAACAATGGTGGCTATGTTGCCACTTCCAAATGAATGCAAAAACTTGCCAAAGGCAAATTAGACAGTAGAGACCAATTAAGACGACAGCTTGCAAATACACACACATACAAACTCACGATCAGTGTTTATCACAGTTTTATTTGTTACGTTATTTTGGGACGCAGCTGTGAACAGGGCGATTACTGTGATGATGTGCTTTTTAAATTTTTTTTATAGGTGCTTATTCCATCTTGAGGTTGAAATAATCAACTCATTCAGAGATTACATATTCCAATAAATGCGCAAACTTCCCAACACTGTTAAACTATTCATTTCACGAAAGGCAGTATCCCTGGTAAAAAAAAATAAAACAGCAGACATAGCGGTCTCACAAAATTGCTCCTTTCTTTTTGTTTTGACAACTGGGCACTTTGTATACTTCTCATAATGCCAGATAAATGTCTATGATCCTATTTTACCATTTATTTGACCTACTACACACCACAGATTCTAGTATTACTATTAACCATACCAATACCAGACCATACTGCTACATTGATACCACTATCGTATTTTTATGTTTATGACGTTGTACTGTCTTGTTAGAATATTTGAACCTACAAGAGGAAACCTGTATTTGCTGTTATGTGCCTGATAGCAACACAATTGGGCATGGTTTCTGTGTAGGCTACACACTGAGAGGTGTTTCTTCCAGTCCACTTTGCTGCTGCTGTTGTTGTTGCATAACTGTTCGGCCTTTTAAAGTACAACATGTCTCCATGCTTTCTTTTTAATGCATTAGCTTTCTAGCTTTTTAGTTTTTCAAGTTGAAACGCGTGTGCGCGTGAGGGGCGGGACGTGTTTGTTCTAGCCGGGACTGCTGGGAATCTATGAGCCTCACTGGAAACTAGGTCAATGTACATGGTGGCATGCGTTGAGGAAGTTGAGCCAAAGTACCATAACAAGGAAGTTTATATCAACCCCCCCCCAAAAAAAAAAAATGTATCAAAACGTAGGGGATTAAAACCTAAAGGTTATGTGTTTGCTAACGTTAGTTAACTATACAAAGTGCCTTGTAACATAGCATATGTGTCTGTTTATTTTTTTTTTTCTACCTGGAGAAACTTCCACTTGGTGTCCCCTCGCTACGTCCTGCCAGTAATGCAGCAGTCGGCCTTCGTCTTCCTCCATGGTTTCTCCTTCTTCTTCGAGGCTGCCGTTGCCCGAGTCTGACAGCTGCTCTTCCGAGAAAGACTCCAGGTCCTCCAGTGTGATCATCCCGTGCTGCTCCGACCCGCCGCGGTCACCGCCGCCGCCGCTCATTTGGCAGCCGCCTCGGTCCATTTCTGTTCGTACGAGTAGTAACGTTACACTTAACTACCTAAATTACAGAGTAATGATACCTAAAAGGGTTGTAAAAAAAATAAAATAAAGTCACTTATGAATCGCCGCTGAATTTCTGATTTGATTTGCTCGTCCAGATCCCGATTAGGAAAGCCGTTACTTTCTGTTCAACAAACCAAAGCACTAGCTTTCCTCGACACATGCACGCGAGCCATAATGTTGTGTCTGACTTAAACGAGCCATTATTCCTTCGCGGTGTGTACTTTTCATTCACCAACAAACGAGAAAAGAAGTCCTCTCCTTCGACTGCGCGGAGCGGCGCGGTGTTCCCCCTCTTTGTAGCCGGGGGAAATGCGATGTTTACAGGAGGAGACGAGGGCGGACCACGTGACGCTGCGGGCTCACTGTCACACAACCCCTCCTCCTGCTAAAGACTCGAGACCGTGGATGTGCCCGACACCCCCACAAGGGTACACGCATTTCATCCAGCAGTAATCCAAGAAGGGGCGAAGATGGCAACAATAATAAAAAGTGCCCTCTGACAGTCAGCGTCGGTTTTGAGCAGCATCTTAGCGGCAGTTCCCAAGCGCCTTTTGTGTTTAATATTTCCTAATTAACATTTTTATATGTGAGTAAAGATGCTTCTTTATTATGTGCTGTACTGTAGTCCATAGAGCTGTAATAAATTATCTTCATTATCAATTATTCTTTAAATTATTTTCTTGATTACTTTATTAACCATTTAGACTATAAAATGTAAGAAAATGGTGAAAAGTCTTGGCAAATAGTTTTTTGCCTAAGAAAAATCCAAATATATTCAATTTTATAACTGGAGAAGCTGGATTTGCATTTGTACTTGACAAATAATTGGATATCAAAAACATTTCTGTTAATTGACTAATCGTTTTAGCACTAGAAACTGTGTTTCTGGTCTATTTCTGGACTATTTTATTGAATTTTGTTGATTTTATTGCTATTTTAAATGTCCTTCTAAGTGACTGTAGAGTATTTATTCACCTTATGTGAATCACTTTGAATTCCTCATGTGTTTTCAAAGTTGCGTTGTCTAGTGCTGTATAGTAGTCTAAAGTAACATTTTGAAGTAGGACTATCCATTTAACAAGCCATGGGTGATTAATTATTATTTGTGAATTTGACAACTTTACAATAATTTATTTCCAACCTGTCACTGTCTACTTACACTGTAATACAATCTTCACTCTTTTTGGCTTCAGTCACAGCAGTCTTCAGTCAGTGATAGCTTTAAACTCATTTATTATAACATACAACACCTTGTTTGTAACAGTGACACCTGGTTGAACATGTGATTATTTGCATCGTGACCCTTCAAGATATTGATGAATCTCATGACAACAGGACACCTAGTGGTAGAGGAAAGGAGGGAGTTAAGAGTATGTGTGCATGACAGCCATCACTGTCTTTGTTAGTGTGATAGGTGATGAAATACACTCACTGCAACATACTTTAAAATACACATTAAGCTGTGTGGAAATGAGTTCTGAAAAAGAGGGATGATAAAACATTTTAAATAATCATCTCTTTCGTTCTTTGCATTGATACATCTTTTCTGTGTTCCATTATCTTTAATAATTTGTTATTGTTGTTGGTGGTAAACACACATTTCCCTTGTGGGGATAACAAACAAACTTGCTAGGGAACAGACTAAGCAGGATTTTCTCTAAACTGTGTCACTGCAACAGCCTACCACCATATTGCACTCGTCAACCTGCACGTAGAGAGGGCATTATGTAATCCTCTGTGTCTGTGGGGTGAGTCTCCATGTAAATACACACATGCAAACACAGACACGTACACTGATACACACACACACACACACGCACACACACACACCCTACAACACTAATTGGTCCCCTGCCCGGCTGTAGACCTCAGCATACATCCACCTATGGATTGAGATTTGTCCGTATGTCTTCTCTTCATTAATACTCACAGCCACACAGTTTGATTTAAGACAGCCCTCGAAAATTAAATAAGGACCCCTGCAGCAACGATAGGGTTTCATCGTTTATCACATGATTAACCAGATTGGAATTCCCACACTTTGTTTGAGAGCAACTTGTTTTTCAGTGATGTACGAAGCAGACACACACACACACACACACACACACACACACACACACACACACACACACACACACATACGCCAACAAGTGACTCCATTGTTGACATGCAGCAGTGAAAGTTCACTGTAGTGTAGGTTCTGTTATTAATAGCTGCCTACAGACTGGCTTTTTCACTCATTCCCCACGTCATTTAGCTCAATGCCTCTCAACCAATCAACTGTCGGCCCCCACTGAGCATGCTCAGTGAGGCTGCCATCGATGATGTTATGTGGCACACGTCCTCTCCTCTCCTCTTTTTAGTAAATCTTACTGGCTTTGGGAATCATCCAAATCCAACATTCATTTCATGTCTGCTTTGCTTTTTTATGAGACCTTTACACTGAATTAATTCCCTTCAGACCACAACCTACCTCACCCTATATGTGGTACATTAAGCAGTTTAAAAAAATCTGTGTAAAAACATTATTTTAATCGTGATACATCACTTTTGTTACTGTAAACAAAACAAAAAGAAATGGTAGCTTTTCTCTCAGTCTCTTTCAAGACCCTTTTTGCTTCCTCCCTTCATCTGCCATTGCTTGAAACTCTTTTGCTTTTGTTACCATGACATTTAAGACTTAGGCAGTAGGTTTAATTTAATGACACAAAACACAAATCCTCTTTTCTTCACTTCAGTTTTGTTTTCTTTCTCTGACTTTTCCTTCATGAATGATTTGTTATTATTTTCTATCTGTTTATTGGTTATCGAGATATCATTATTTAATGATTGTGCTTTGTTGAAATATCTGGTTTTGCAATCTTGATCCATAACTGAACACTAATATCAGCCTATAAACGTGAAATTTTAAAGCCATTTCATTTCAAAATGTGATATGTTATAACAGCAAGAGCAAAGACCAGTATTACTTTTACCCAAACAAAGACTGTTTTACTTCCACTTCATGTTTTCCTGATTTAATGTATTCCACTGAATGAATGAACCAATAGCTAAGTATGCAAATAAACAAACTCCAAGTTGCACTGGTAAACTAAGACTAATGGTGTGATAGCACTAACTGGCCACAACTATCAACTATTTTGGTAATCAATTAATTATTTTCTTTGTGAAGCAGAAAGGCCAAACATTTTATGGTTCCGGGTTTTTTGTTAGACTGAATTGTTTTGGGGGGTTGGTTGGACAAAACAAGACATTCACTTTGTTCTCTAGGATATTGTGCTATGCATTTTTCACTGTTTTCAGAGGTTTTATAGACTAAACAATTAATCTTTAAATTTTTTGAAAATGGGAATATCTTCTCTAGTTGCAGCCCTAGATAAAAGCATAAGACAGATGCAAATCAGAGTGCAGGAAACAAGCAAAACTACAGTTCCAATGAAATTGTAGTTGAAGTAGAGCACCGTTCATTCGGTCGTTTCAGTCCACATTCCTACCAGACAAAAATGGCGACCTCACAAATCTGGTTCTGTGTAATCTCATAATCTGGTCCTGACCACTGCGTACGCATTCCCTCATTGAGCTCCTCCACCAATCAATTAACTAGAGAAGGGAGAGAGAGAGATTTTGCCTTGTAACCAGCTTGTGGCCCTTTTTCTCACCCACAACCACACAGACATGCAAATACAGTGTAGTATACACACTGCACACACAAGACTTCACTGTGTTGTTATTCATTGTCAATATTTTTGTGAAACTACAAGTCAATTTCTTGTAATTCACAAAAACATTAACAGGACTGTGGACTGGGTCATTGTTATACTGTAGACCAGAAAACAAAATAGTTGGATGGATAAAACAATGTAGAGACAAACTTGTTCCTCTTAGAAGAAAAGGCCATTGTGCTATCTTAATTAAAAAGGTAAATCCTGTCTACAGTGGCCAACTTGGACCGGGTCCGACATCTAAACTGTGTCAGCATGCTAATGTCAGCATGTTAGTTGTTAATATGCACATTGCAAACTATTAAATGTCTGTATGTTGACATCTAGCCCGAAACATTAGACATGTCAGCATCGCTACAGTTTCTGGAGCTTGTTAACATCTGGACATTTATAATGCAATGTTTAGAAACTATAATATTCTGATAATGATCGGATGCATGAATGTTAATGTGGCATTTTAAAATGTTAAAGAGGATCAAAGTCATTGGGAGTCATGCTCTGGAGATTAGGAAAGTCCGTACCAAATTTCATAACAGTCCATCAAATAGTTCTGAAGGGCATGTGCTTTTTATGCCACAGGTTTGAATCACACCTCAGGGCTATTGACAGATATGCCGTTTTCTCACGCTCCCTTCTCAAATGTAACGAGGCTAAACACTAATCTGCAGGAACCAAATTTAGCTGCCACCAAAGTTTGATAAACAGCAGCGAGTTTTAAAGCACGTACACATGTTTTTAGCTGTAACATCTGAAGACGTCGCTTTAAGATACTTTCTGGATCAATTAGAAAATAGAGGAAATCGAAGTATGGAAAAGGGTTAGGCATTTCTCAGTTCACCTAAGAAACGTGTAAACCCCTTCGGTGGAAATGTTAGGTCGAGTTAGGATGTCTTTCAACAATGTCACCGCCCACAAAGTCTGGCTTTTAGCAGCATCTGTCGCTGATGGTCGCAGATAAGGTTGGACTTAGCCTTGTCCCCTGTGACTTGATTTAACTTAAGTTCCCCTCCTTTTTCTGATCCTTTTATGTCATTATTAATTGAAAGACCTACAATATTATTTGTTCCTGTACCGGGTGTTACACTACTTACTTAAGGTTTGCTAATAATGTTTGGACCAGGCTTTAGTTGGCTCCTCAGTTTCTCAATACATCTTTCTCAGCAACCACCTGTTAAGTCTCTGTTTTCTAGTTTAAACCATATCATATGTGATGAAGCACAATCCTAACCAGATGGGCTGCCCTCCTTACGCTGTCATGAAAGAACGTTTAAGGTTAGGTGATACAGCTGTTGATGTTTTCTGAAAGGTCAGGGGAATTACGGATTAAACCTTTCTTTTTGTCTTTATAAACTGTATGAAGCACACTCACATTTCACCTCAGAGAAGCACGCAGAAATGGGGTGACCAGTTTCCACTTACTTGTCAAAAATTTTAAATATGCAATATAATATATATAATGTGTATTTGTGTCAAGTCCGCTGCTAGACTAAATCCAGCTCTTCCACTAATGCAAAAAAATACTTTTTACTCAAATAATAAATGTTCTTCTATTTAAAACTTTGATTCATCAATGTTAATTACACTTTGTCTTTTATTATATATCATATGATAAATAAATGTGTAATTTAAGTATTTAATCAAAACATATGTCACAATATTTTTAAAATATTATGTAAATTTGTGTGTATGTTAAAGTATACTATGCTCTCTATTGTATTCTCACATCACATTGTCATTAAGCTTTGTTTCCACTTCATAACACAGGCAAACTTTACAAATCAAAATAACCAAATTGCTTGTCATCTGCTAGACAATCTATTATTATTTTATTTTTTTACCAATTGATTCCAAAGGGCAGCCTTTTAGCCTGTTCTGTTTCCAGAGCAGCAGTTCCACACAGCTGAAATTGAAATTGTAATGACTCAGACTTCCATTATCCGCGGCCATGAGGATGAATAGATATTGTTAAAATTGTCTGTTTGAAATACTGCTCCCATCTCTCCTCCCATTATCAGGAAATGAGGACAGGAGGAGGAAAGAATCCAACACATTTTAGTGTTATTATGTGTCTCTTGTTGATGTAAGACTTCTATCTAGTCTGTGCGAGTCGGTTTATCAATACAGGTAACACCCATATATCTCAAAGTGTGTGTGTGTGTGTGTGTGTCTGCTTTGTATCAGCAAGGTGCTAGATACTCAGTCTGATGCATTACCCTTTAACACAGGAAATGGCCTATTATTGATGTCCTATGTATCTGTTCATTTCTGCCAGGTGCTGGAGAAATTCATGTCTCGTCTGGTCCAGAACCGGGTGATGGCACACAAAGACCTGCGGACTCTCAGCAAATACCAGCTCATCCTCGCCAGGGATCAGTTCCGCAAGAACCCACCACCATACATCAAGGCACGGACCCTGCTCTATAAATTACAGGATGCTATTATACTGTATGCTATAGTATATAATTTTGATAAGATGCATAGCCATTCAGAATTACCGGTGCTCCCTTTTAAGATGTATGGAGCCCCAAAACTGACAAAATGTAGTAAAAGGTTATCTGACAAGTAAAACATATGCACATCTCTGTAAATAATATTGTACGGTAAATTATTAAAACGGAATGTAAAAAATGTAACCCAAAAAATGGTTTCATCGTGGGTAACGTAGACATTTTGACAAGGAAGAAGAAAGCATGAAACAAAAAAGTCTATCTCTGATTCTGCTGAATTGACATTTTTAAAGGTGTCCTTCTTGAGTCCAACAGTGTCAGAGGAGTGCAATGCCAATCGCTAGAATACACTTTTAAGCTAGCTAGCTACACAGTCCACCCAGTTGTTCCATTTATGTCACCTACACACACACACACACACACACACACACACACACACAGACACACAAAAACAACCCGTTTTCCACTCTGGACTTACCTGAACACGACCATCTCATTATCATATAAGCTTTAGGAAAACTGGATATTTGGGGAGGATGTTGGGAAATGTTTCCGCGGAGAATATATAGAATAGATAAATTACTGAATGTGTGCAAGGACCAAAAAATAGTAAAATAAATAACTATTATAAATAAAATGAGCTAGTGAAAGATAACTACTTTATGGGAGTAAAACAAATGATGTTGTCATTTATTTATAAACTGATTTCCCTTTTACCAACTGACTGGAGTTCAAAGGAATTTATCAAGTGTTTTTACACTGCTTTTTAATTATTTAACTAACAATATTATTACTTTTACTTGTCATATAACCTTTTCCATGCAGTCATTTTTTGGGCTCCAGAAAGATGTGCCCACGGCTGTAGAAGAAAATCAATCCCACAGTGAGATATTAGACGGTTTATAAGTGACCTGTCTAGATTATTGGATTTGTGCTACATTTTCTTTTAATGCCTTTTAGATGATTGTTTGGTAGTTCAGATATTCCAGATAAGCATGGCCACCTAATGAAGCATCAAAGTGTTTATATTTAGTGGGAGTACATCAGATGACACTGCAATTTAAATACCATTTCAGTATTAAGCTAAAGACATTATTTACTTTAATTGTATTTTATTAGCAAATAACAATTATGCAGTATTAATATGTATTTTGAAATACAGTAGAAACTGTGTAAAATATGTTATCGGGACAGTTGACAGCTCATAATTTAGATATTTTATTTAATTAAAGCTTTTTAAACAAATTCTTATCTGTGGTATCACATTGGTCTTACGGACTCACATACCCCCCTGCTCTCTACAGGGACCACAGCAGGGAATGCTGGAGGGCGACTTTGCCCTTTGCATCAGCCTGTACCATGGCTACGAGCTGCTGATGCAGATGGGGCTCAGATCGCTCTTCTTTTACATCCAGGGAATCATGGACGGATCCAGAGGTCGGTCACCTCACCTCCAGGCTTTCAGTGTATTTAGTTGCACTTTAGCCAGAGAACATTGCTTCCTCACATACGCAGATTATCCATCGGGGCCCCCCGGTGTACGTGCACTCAATAATATGTACTGTCTGTCTTTGTAAAACACGTGTTTGATATTGGCACTCCATCTTTTCAGAGATGTCCAGGGCCAGAAATGAGCTGCAGAGGACTCCAACCTTCATGGACCTTCACCACGAGATGGAAGCGATGTTTGTGAAGCCATCTGCTGGTACCTGAGCACTTGTTCATTCCATATATATATTCATATATATATATATATAAATATAAAAATATAGCAAAGACTACACATACTCTATTTGACTCACATCCTCTGATTAATTCTTCTAGGTCCAGATGAGCCCTTCATTTACAGTCACCCCAAACTGAAGAAACTGGAGGAGGTGGTGCTGCAGCACTTCAGAGTGTGGGCTGAGAGCTCCGCAGACAACAAAGGTGATTTTACTTATAGCATTGCCATGCTGTGACTCTCACACGCAATGATTGTTAATGCTCTGTTAAAGCTGAAATTCTCTTCATTGTCTTAATACAGCAAAGCGAAAGCATCTAGCATTGTATCAAAGAGGTTTAATTTTGTTGCTATGCTTGCATTAAAGATGCAGCATTGGTGTTGTATTGTGTGATGTTTACAGCCTCTCTGAAAGTCCTAGTAAATTAGTAGACAGTGAAAGAAAAAAAAGTACAAAGTAAAAGTATCCACAGTACAGCATTATTCCCCATGTAAGAGCTAATAAATGAAACCTAGACTTTGGAGCAAAAATCTGAATAATTTTGGATGTGGGTATGTTTACACTCAAAGAAATAAAGAGGATCACAGAACAAAGCATTCCAGCATCTGAAACAAACAGGCATACTGTATGTTAAAGTGCCGCAAGAAATCAGCTCATGATTACCGAAGGACACTTTTAATCAGACTGTTTCTCTTCCGTCTTATAATAATGTCCAGGTTCAGCTCCTCAGGAAGCAAGCACGCGTGTGATGATCTTTTCATCGTTCCGGGAGAGTGTGCATGAGATCGCAACCATGTTGAACCGGCATGCTCCGCTGATAAGGGTCATGACCTTTATGGGGCAAGCCTCAGCAGGAAAGGGAGTCAAAGGCTTCACCCAAAAGGAACAATTGGAGGTATATGCCTTTTTTTTAAAATATTTTTATTAAGGGGAGATTAACAGTAATGTTTGACTAACAGTTTATAGTAAATTAAGAATGATTAATTAATATGGTGGAAAAATCCCCAAGAACAAATTATTGAAAGCATACATCATGCAAAAAATCTGCTGTATCAACTATACCACTACATTTCCCAATGAACTCAGAGAGGAGTGTTGAGGCCTAAATTCGTACCTGCTTCAATGAATAACATACATGATTAAATGTCACCTAAAGTCCCAGAAAACTTAAATAGAACACAAATACTCTAGACTTTATTAATAATAAAAACCCTACTCATTAAATATTACACAATCGTTTGTTTTACATACCTATGCACACATCATTTACTAAAAACAGACCAGATCTTTAATATGTTATAAAATGGTGATTATGTTTGTATGCATGTACACAACAACCTCAACCTAAGTAGCTAGCACAGATATGCATTGACATGCTACATTTTCTCTATATACTAATGGACAGACACGTGTTGAGCATGACAACATAAGGTGGAAATATTAGAATACTTTTACTATTTATAGCTATGTTTCTACTGTTCACTCATGTTGTAGGTGGTGTACAAGTTCCGTCAGGGAGGCTTCAACACGCTGGTGTCGACCTGTGTGGGGGAGGAGGGGCTGGATATCGGAGAGGTGGACCTCATCGTTTGCTTCGATGCACAGAAGAATCCCATCCGCTTGGTGCAGCGTATGGGACGTACTGGACGCAAGCGGCAGGGACGAATTGTTGTCATCTTGGCTGAAGGACGCGAGGAGAGGGTGAGAGTTCGAGTTGCATCCAAAAAAGCAAGACGGAATCAAATGAAAAGTTTGGTGCTCTTCGAAATGCACTTATCATTTCTCCACTCAGAGAATCAGAGATCAGAGGTGATTAAGCCCACACAGATCCATAAAATCACCTATACCAAACCTTTAACCTTTGTTTTCATCAGACCTACAACCAGAGCCAGAGCAACAAGCGCAGTGTGTACAAGTCCATCATCGGCAACAAAAGCGGGTTCCACATGTACCCCAACAGTCCCCGGATGCTGCCCGAGGGGGTGAAGCCCACCCTGCATAAGATGTACATTACCTGTGGACAGTTTGACCATCAGGAGAGCAGCAGACATTCTGTCAGGGGTCGGCGGTCCCACTCAGAGGGACGGGCCTCACTCATTCACCCTCAAAACCTGAGTGAGTGACGTAGCAGGAGTAGATTTTTGTTATCTAAAATGGAGACAGAGAAAAATAACTTTCCTTAATTGCAGTATCTAGATGTGGGTTTCTGAGTTTGTGTGTGTCTACTGTGGTAGTTCGGCAGGGCAGTGCAACTCGGGATGGATTTCTGAGCAGTGCTGAATATTCCCTCTGGGCGTCCACCATGAGGCTGCAGGAAGATGAAGTTCACCCAACCCTGAAACCGTCGCACTTCGTCTCTCTACCCAGTGATCGACCACCTCAGGTTGTTATCTATCTTTTTCTGTCTGTTTGTTTTTTGTGCTGGTCTGAAAAGTACCAGACAATATAAATGAAGATAAAGCCATTTTGAGGCTAGAATACCCGTTAATGCCATGAACCCCACATACAGTATACAGTATATTTATTATTTTATAAGACCCTTTGATAGTGAAATAATACATAAAAAATAATAAAATAAACCTGACACCTGTCAATCAAGCATTTCAGATGTAATATCTTTTAATGAAACATATGTTTTCATTTTGCCATTGTGGCACATAGGAAGTAATACAACTGAATTCAGACCATAATATTTTATAGAAAAAAGTGCAATTGTGGGTTGGCTCCTGTTTTTAACCCCAAGGTTGGCAAGTAAAAAAATAGACCGGAATTTTAAATTGTAAAATGTTCAAGAACCTTTCTATATTCCTTCCAATATGTATTTTGTTAGTGGCTTGAATATATTGTTACACAATATATCTTTCTAATGTCCCAAAGGATGAAGTTTCCACAAGCGTACCATCATCCAGAGAGCTCTCTTTGTGGGAATGGAGACACTGGCAGCACAAAGCGCTTCCCACCCATGTAGTTGATCATTCCCTCCGCTGCCACCACTTCACTAAGGTGATGGAGCTCGTAGACGGCATGAGAGAGGAAAATGAGGTGAGAACAGGAACAACAGCAAGTAAATGTATGTAGTCCAACTCTGTGGCACGAAGGAAAGTAAATGAGTTTGGCTCTTGCATCAACAGCTCAATAAGTGAGTCAGACGACCATGTAACCACTAATTTGTAGTATACACCAATTTATGGAAGTTTCCTGGTGTTAGGCAAACTGTCTTACAAAAATGGATTTAAGCATCTCAAACAAGTTTTTGCTCAGATTTATAAAAGAAAGACAGTAGTCTGTGTTTATGCAAGACCACATTTAATGAACTCACCAGGCTGAAAGGAGTCAGCTGAGTTGCATGCGAACATAAGATTATGATTCATGTCGAGTTACTACAGTCATCGTTTTGACCCGGGAGGCAAATTCCTGCCATTATAAACAGGCTCCATGGTGTAATTGTGGCTTTCTTTTTTTTTTAAATTAATTTATACTCAACAGGATGTTTCCTCTTTGTCTTCTTTCTCAAATTAAATTTAACCCCTCTCTCAAAATAAAAACAAAAAAACATGATAAAATAACTTTTTAAAGTAGCACTAGGTAATCTGAACATGTAGCACTCAAAATGTAATGTCATTTTTCATTAACCTTTACTGACATGTGACAAAATATTTTTAGAGACAGGTGAACTAGTTTTTCTCCCTCAGTAATAAAGCTGCAGAAAGATTAAGGCTGGGTGTTTACAGCTTTTTTGCTGTCACCTTTCGGCTGATAATAACAGCTTGGTTTGTGGTGTTAGCTGCTTGTTGATAGCAATCTTGTTTTTCTGGTAGCTTGAATGGATCTGTCATTTCAGAAAAGGTCGTACAACAATGCTCAATCTACAGAACGCCTTAACAAGAAATGTGTTTACCACACTGTGTTGTTATGGTGTGGTTTCATAAGCAATATCAGCAACATCAGATTTTTTTTACCACAAGACGCTTCCATTACTCTCTTCCTGACCTTGTTTATATTTTGCCAATCCCTTCCTATTACACACCTGAATAAGAGCCCTGAATTTGTCCAAATCCTTGTAATTGGGTCAGAGATTATAGTAAAACTGACTATTGGCTGAACAAACAAGTGGACTCTTATTACCTTTTTTCCCTCCCCTAGCATTGGTCAGGACCATATTTGGGAAGGAGAGAATTAGCCCACCTGTTAAAACAAAACTGGATTACAGGGCGAAATGGCAGTTAATGTCTCACACGCCTCCATGCGTGAATTCAGGTCATGAAATACCCAGCAAGCAAAAGAGAACTTCATTTCAAAAATATTTGATCGTACACAAATGTGAAAAAAAAGAAAAAGAAAAAAACTGTACGCTGTACAACACAAAGTATTCAGTGATCTAAGCAGTGGCCCTGCCTGTTTTATGGCAGAATGATACAATGTAAGTAATTAGCACTCTGCAGTTATTTGTATACACTGTTGGTAGGATGGTACGTCGGTCTAATTGCTTTGACTTTGATAGTATGTTTTTCACTTCGAACACTGCAGGCATCTGCAATTAATCTGTAACCTTGCATCATTTTTATAAACAAATCACCTTTTATTATGTAAAATCTTACAATGTACAACAGTATTTGCATTGGAAATGTAGTGAAGTATAAAGTAGCAGAAGATTTAAATACAGTGAAGTACCTTAAAATGTTACTGTAGCACAGTTCTTGAGTCAGTCTGTGCTTAGTCACATTCCACCATTTCCACTAAAGCTGCACATCCTCTAAATCTGTTATTTTAATCATGGTAAATGTTTAGACATTTTTAATCTGGATCTGCATCAAGGTATGCATAAATAATCATTGGGTCAGTGGGCTTTTTTATTCAGGTGAGTGCGGTACTATGATGAAATTAGAAACACACACACAAAAAAAGCTAAAGTTTTAACTTTACACCAAATTAAACTACAATTTGTTTTCAATGTCTGAGATACAGACAAATAAATCGGACCAAACCCTCATTGAAAGAGGTAATTAGTTCATAATTTATCTAACATTTTCACAATAAGTCTGTTTTTGCTTTTGGTTTATTTCAGTTTTTTCCTAATCCACATACAGTGGGAAAGTATTCAGACCCCTTTAAATGTTTCACTCTTTGTTTTATTGCAGCCATTTGCTAAAATTGAAAAAGTTCATTTTATTTCTCATTAATGTCACTCAGCACCCCATCCTGACAGAAAAAAACAGAAATGTAGAAATTTTAGC
>JAVQJD010027520.1:0-11097 GCA_036023655.1 Nannoperca australis | reverse complement strand
CCCCCCCCCCCCCCCCCCCCCCCCCCCCCCCCCCCCCCCCCCCCCCCACGCGGAAGCTAGTTCACTGGACGCCCGGGCGACACCTTTGTTCCAAACAGCCACTTAACGATGTCTGCACGACTCTCCTCCCATTGGCCGAGGTCTGTGGGAGCCTCTCACTGCCCTGCAATTACTGAACCAGTGAGTGGGGAGATTTACGGCGCTGGAGGGACGACTGTCCGGAAGACTTTCCCACATGTTGATCGCAGTGTGTGTGTGTGTGTGTGTGTGTGTGTGTGTGTGTGTGTGTGGAATTAAAAACATCATCTGAGCTTCTGCATTTATTTTTGGGTGCTCAGAAGAAGTTGAGCTGTTACACAAAGTTATTTTAGGGACCGTTTGTTGATGCTGACGGACTCAAACTCAAACAGCAGCAACGTACCGAGAGCTGCAGGAAAGCAGCTACGTCTTCATGTAGTTGCACCGTCACACCAACACAGTGGGTTTCTGACTACAGGAGGTCGTGTCCTCGACACACAGCTTGAAACACACACAAGTCACTGCCGTGTCTTCACTGTGTCTTTATGTGAGCTGATGAGGACTTTCACGGAGAGAAAGAAACAAACCCGGAGGTTCATCTGTTTTTTTCTAAACCCACAGGAGCTGCACCGCTCGAAGAAGTGAGGCAACGCTGCACAACAAGCCACAAGTAATGAAAGTGTAATGACAGCAGACTAGTTATTAACAACGTGGGGGATTTCCAAGTGAGACGTCGCATCAAATCCACTTTCAACACTGTTTTCAGTCAGTCACAAAGGTTCCATGATGTCCTGTACATGCACCAGCGGGGGCCACCTGGGGGGGGCACACAAAGTCTTTGCAGTTTTCTTGTAAATGCATGTAAACCTTTAATTCAAATCAAACACATACTGCACATGTTAAAAGAACATTAAAGCTCACGTCAGTCAGTGCTTACACTGCTGTATACTTAGTACACTGTCTCACTGAGACACCAGCTGCTGCTGAGGGACACACACAAACATCCAGACATCTCCACGATCAGGTTCACGGGACGCCTCTCCTGAAGCCCAGACACTGGGCTAAAAGAGAAGCTGACGTAGCAGCTACAGAACACAATGTGAAAACTGCTCCGTGAAATCTAAAGTTAGCAAAGTGCACATGCATGTAGTGTTAATAAGAGGGCGGACGCCGCGCCCCGACCGTCCTCGAGCCTCGTGGCCAAACATAGACCAAGTATTTTAAAGCCTCGTTACCCTCCAACATTTACAGCCTACACAACATGCAGGAGGGATACAAACACTCGTCTCATCGTAGCCACTGTTTGAATCATTTCTAAATCTCACTTCAAATGTCAGGATTTACTGTTTTATATCATGTCACTGGAACACGTGGAGGTCGTTTCAGAGCTTCATTGTGGGCTTTCTAATATAATATCTGTCTGCAGGGATTCAGGGATATTGTGAACCAACAAAAAGCCTAAATTACCTCCAGAACCTGTGATCTTCCCAGAACACACCTCACCTCCTCTACACGGTGGTGACAGTCTGCACTCTTTATTCCCTTCATGTTTAGTTGGGGTGGCGGATAAAGGAGACACCCTGCGTGGTGTCATGAGACGTGGGACTTTAATTCTGTCACTGGGGTGAAGAGGAGAGGAGGAGGAGGAGGAGGAGGGAGCTTTGGAAGCACCACAAGTTACATTTCTAGAAAGTCTTTGATTCGTTCCCATGGGAGGAAAAACAAGAAGCTGTTCCCTCACAAGGTGGGAGGGAAGTGAGGAATCAAACACACGCACCGTTTGTAACGCTGGGAGGATTCTGCATGAAGAACCCACACCAACCAGCCTGAAACTCACTTCATAACACGCTGCATGTGTTCATGCAACTGGGTGCTTTACAAAACCCAGAAACACCAAAGAAATCACGAAATGACAAAGACAACGGCACCTCCTGTCGACATTCAGTCAGTTATATTTATATTAACTATTGATTGAATACAGGAGGCAGATTAATGGATAATCCTCTGTCTTTACTTCTATTTCTCTTGTAGATTACAGCATGTTTAATCTTCTACGAACTGGTTCTACACAGACACAATAACTAAAAACCTCATGATCAAATGATCAGTAGTGAAGTTTTGACATAATAAAGCACTAAAACTACTGCCACAGTAGTAGTGTACAGCTTTTGAACAAGACCATTCAAGCACTTTCAAGGTGCCTGAACCAAAAACCTCCAGACTCTCGCAGCTTTTTTCGCCACATCTACTTTCACACACCACATCTAAATTCCAGGAGAGGGAAATATTAAATATTTCACTATACAATACTTCACTTTCACGGCACCTTTCAGCACCCCCCGCTGATGCCTCCATGACACACACACACACACACACGCGGATTAGAAAAAGCTTTACCTTTACAATAAGATTGAGATATTTAGCAGAGATGTGGCACATTTGGGTTCTTATCCAGAGTATAAGAGTAATAAAGTGTAAACAGCAGAGTGAGATCATAAGACGCCCACTGTTCCTCTGAAACAGACCTGTAAAGATTTCTAACTCATCTGCATGATGCACACTTAGAAGAGAAGAGGAGACAAGTGGAGGAAACAAGGAGTGGAGGAGAGGAGATGAATGGAGACAAGTGGAGGAAACAAGGAGTGGAGGAGAGGAGGTGAATGGAGACAAGGAGAGGAAACAAGGAGTGGAGGAGAGGAGATGAATGGAGACAAGGAGAGGAAACAAGGAGTGGAGGAGAGGAGAAAAACTAATGAAATGATGACATGTTACGTTTTCTTTCCAACTCTGTGAGCAGAGAACAACAGACCCACTAATGGTGTTGAATTAAAAAATGACAACTTATTAATTAATTAATTCCACATGAAAATAATCAAATCACATGCTGCTGATGGATCGGAGAGACCGGAGAGATCGGAGGGTCAGAGAGATCAGAGCAGCGGGAGTCTGAACCAACGACGTGTAAAAACACTGGATTCTGGGAACTGATGAGAACAACAACATGTCCAGATCCGGCCGCTCCTCGTCCTCCAGCTTCGACATGTGAGTCCTGACATGTGACAGACAGCTGGGAGCAGATGTGAACCTGCCTCGTCCTGAGAACCCCCCCCCCTCACAGCCCACAGCAGGGGGTGAGGTGCATCCTGGGACGGAGGCACAGATGCACATGCATATGTAGAAGAAGCAACGCCGAGCTGGTGGAGTCCAGAACCACATCAGCTCCATCCTGCTCCAGATAACAACTCCACGACGGGGCCCCGACATACTGGAGGTGGGGTGGGGCTTTTCCGGACCTCCCAGCGTTCCCCAAACACACCGGGGAACGTTTGTATTCTAGAGTTACACAGGCAACCTGCGGCGCCATTTATTATCTCCGACAACAAGATCCTTATCGACCAAATAATCTCCTTCATCAAAACAGGATTGTTTTACCACGAAGAGGACGATCCGGCGGCTCAGCGGCGTTCACAATCACTCCTCTTTGTTGTTTCAACTGTGACATTAGCAAAGAAAACCAAAGCAGAAGATGAACTGCGCCCGGATGAAAGGAGCAGAACAACATCCTGCGGTTAGAAAATATTGTTCATGTTGATGTGGAGGCTGTTTTCTAGCTTCCTCCCGCCGCTGTGATGCCTTTACAAAAGGCCCTCTTGTCCCCCACAGGGCTCGGCGCGCCTTAAGTTCCTCAAAATGAGGATTTAATTTGAGGCGAAGCAGCAAAAAAAGACAGAAAATGAACCCAGCAGGACAGGATCATGGGAATTGCAGTTCTTTTGCTAACGCAGCCAAACACACGTCCACTTTGATTAGAGCTGTGTTTTGGAGCGTCGAAGCATCAGCGCTTTCACTCGCTCGCTTATAAGGCTCATAGGCTTTTGAGAGAGAGAGAGAGGGTGTGTGTGTGTGTGTGTGTGTGTGTGTGTGTGTGTGTGTAGGCTAACTGCTCATAAGGGGAAAGTGCCGCGATGCTTTGCACATCTCAGTAGGCTAATTATAACAGTGCAACTGCTGCAAAAATGAAACAGGAAAGAATTAATCAGAGAGAGAGAGACAGAGGAAATATAATTATTGTAAAGAAATGTGTAGGTAGCAGGAGTAATTACAGTTACTCTGATTAGACTGCTGAAGTCTGCTAACTGTGTGTGTGTGTGTGTGTGTGTGTGTGTGTGTGTGTGAGTCTCTGTGTGAGAGAGTGTGTGAGTCTCTTACTAACTCCTCTGTTTCTGCCGAGTGTTTAAACAAAAACAGAAAGATTTGTCATTCATATATCTGTTCTCCATAGTTCATGATCAGAGAGTGTGTGTGTGTGTGTGTGTGTGTGTGTGTGTGTGTGTGTGTGTGTGTGGACGGGGGGGCTAGTCCTACTGGGACCACCAGCTAAGACTTGAGATACACTGACAGCTGGGGGCAGCTGGTCACATGTGTGTGTGGTGAGAGTCAGACATCTGGGGACAGTTGCAAGTGACAGAAAATGACAGCCGGGCGACACACACACACACACACACACGCACACACACACGCACACACACACGCACGCACACGCACACACACACACACACACTAATCTGTGCCCTTTAATCCGAGGGTGCGCTTGAATCCGTGCACTTTCCCTCCCAGGTGCTTTGCTTCCCTCCGACAGCTGCGAGAAGTAAATAACCCGACGGGACTATTTTTAGACTCGGATTTAAATTAAATACAGTCAGAGGTTAAAAGTAAGTTGTGGAAAAAGTCTGAAGAAATTCATTTTTAAAGAAGCTGCATTGTTTTGGACAAACTGTCTGACCTTCACTCGACACTTCACAAACACAATCCACTCTCTGCTCAAACACTATTTTTGTGAGACGAGAAGAGACGCACTTTATTTTTACATTATGAATCATTTTGAAAGAGTCGGTGTCAGAGAGCGTGTTCACAGAAAGAGATAGGTGTCTCGTTTTAGATGAAACAGACCGACACTCCTTCATCTGCTGCTGCTTTGTGACAGAGAAACTAATATTTGACAGATTAATGCACCATCGTGTCAGTTAAGACTTGCTACGTAGACGGTGTAGCTACCGGATCCACTCGGGGTCCTGCATTTACACCTGTCGTAGCTTGTTGCCTTTAGCGGGCTCCATTGCTAAGCTAACGTTAGCTGGTGTTGCTAGAGTCCTTTCCATAGAAACCTAAAGTCTAACTCTTTCATTACATCACAGCCCATTCACACGTGTAAAATGTCACATATCGAACCTTTAACAGGAGAGAACAGGATGTGTGAGGCGCTGCTCTCTCTTTCATTACAACCTGAAGGGAAATGCAAATATATTCTGGGGTTACAAACCCACGAGCGGCAGCTTAAAACCGCTTCCAGGAGCCCGGAGGTGTTCGGGGTTTGATTTAGCTCCCTGCCGGCCCGGGCCAGCTCCATAATGCAAACACATCTCTTGTCTCCTGGAAGATAAACAGGACTGATCTGGGTCGGCCGTGTGCAGGTACCGTGTGGATAATAAAGTTTGTACTGCAGTGACCTGGACAACCAACAACAGGAAGCGACGCTGCACGCAGGAACTGTACGTCTGTGTGTGCTGGGGGAGTTCAAGTGGTTACAAGTGTGTGTGTGTGTGTGTGTGTGTGTGTGCGTGCGTGTGATGACTTTGCAGCGATAGCCATCTCCTCCCATCCCCTGGTGATGCAGGTCATCAATTCTCATCTCTGTGTCTCTCCTATCTGGCTTACACCACCGAGTTATAAATACACAACCAGGCAGCGCAGCAAGCAGCCGGCAGGATCTCAGAAGGGAGAAGAAACAGTCAGCCAGCTACAGGACACGCAGCCGCCAGAAGAGCCAGCCTGCAACAATCACTCAGCATCATCATTATTCTGTGTCTTTCATTGTACTGTTCAAACTACAGGTCCTATAATGATTTTACACCAAACATCAGAGGGTTCAGTCAGCGCCACGTCTACTAATCAGTCAGTCGATCACTGTTGAACTACAGATCAGTGATCAATAACTGCATTCATTTAGTTATACAGTCAGCTAGGAGGCCGAATCATGTTGTCAGCAACGTATTTCCACACACACACACACACACCATAATCGAGTCCAGCCAGCCGGCCGGCAGGTATCTCGGATCCACCTCCGCCCCCCCGGTCGCTGCCGATGTCTCCGCTCCCTTCTTTATCTCCGTGATAATAGCAGGCCACAGCTGAAAGCCTAACTTACTGAGCAAAGTGACCTCCAGTTCTAAAACAGGTACCACGCTGCAGTTTGGGGCTAAAGATACAATCACACACGGACACAGACTCATATTAAGTTTTCACTTCTTGCAAATGAAAACACCGGAGAGAAGATTATTTCTGCCAGTGACAGAAACACACGTGATACGATGTGCAAACTACAGCAATGAGGGTTAGAGGAGAGACAAAGAGGCAGTCGTGTTACTGCTCATGTCTCAATAAAAGCAGCTTCATAAGGTGTCCTGTGTGCAGCAGAAGGTCGTGTCAAGGCGGCATTGAACTTGTGTTATCTTAAAAACAAACCCCACAATCAAGCTGATAACAGAGGCATGTCTGGTGGAGGAACAGAGGAAACCGATGGAGGAAGGCAGAGTTCAAGGAAGCAGCTGAAGGCCAATCTACATTCAGTCCACACCAGCACTGGACAGCTGGACGAGGAGGCGAGGAGGGGGAGGACAAGGAGGAAGGAGTGAAGGAGACATGGACGAGAGAGGAGGGTCGTTTCATTTCACCAGACCGAGAGGACACTGTTCATGCTAACGCCAGCTAATGCTAACATGCTCACAATAACAATATTAACAGCTATAGTGTTCCCATCTCAGTTTAGCATGTTAGCATTAGAGCTAACACCAAACACGGTGTGAGGTCGTTCAGAAGCAGTCGTCCAGCAGAGAGCGCTGACCAGCTGATTGTTACACTGTAAAATGTCGCCTAGCAGATAAATACACACACATCTCCTTCTACTCTCAGTATCTGCCTCAGAATCTCAGTATCAGCTGGGATAACAACCATAACAACACACGTTTTGCAAGAATTTGGTCATAAACTAACGTATTTGACCAAACGCACCAGGATCCATTGTGTGAACCTGAATACCTGAAGGTAGAAACCACAAACTCATAATGACCTGCCATCGCTGGAGCCGTGCAGGCAGCAGGGGCTAAAAAGAGACGCACAAGTGGAAGAGACGGGGGGGGGGGGGGCTTCCTACCTGAACAGAGCAAATGAGTCAAACAGTGAAACCAGAAGAGACACAGAACGATGAAGAAAGAGTGTGAGAGGGAGGTGGAATCTGACTTCCTGCAGCCTCGGGATAACAGTGGTGTTTAGCATCATGTACAGCAGTGACACGCAGACCTGCAGACGCTGCGCGCACACACACACACACACACGTGCATTCAACACACACACACACGCACACACAGCCCGTGTCTGCAGGGATTGTAGGCGGCAGACACGCTGCTGCAGAGTGAGATAGCTTGCTCGCTCTGTCTTTTCTACTCTCCCTGGCCTAATGACATTCTCTCTGCCTCCCCCCCCTCCCCCCCTCCCCCGGGTAAGTGGGTGACAGTCTTTTAAAGTGCAGTCCTGTACCCTCCGATAGCACGGAGCAAACAATGACTGTATTGGCTATGCTAGTGAGTCTGCTGGCGTCTCAGAATAACAACGAAGCAGAGGGAGGACGTATGGACGAATTACGTTCTTCAAAGAAGAGTTGACTACCTCCCCGTCTCACTCTCTGCCCGTCTGTCTCTCTCTTGTGTCTTTACTTAAAAAACACAGATGTTTGCTTCTTTCCAAAGGATTTACATGTAATAATCCGTCTGCGTTCAGAATCAGTGCGTAACATTAGATTGAACCTGACAACTTTATCAGCGTCTGCACGGCTGGTGAGTAAACACACAGCGAGAAAGAAGGAACAACTGCGTAACCAACAGTGTTAACAGTGACATGCACTCCCGCCTCACTGAAGACACGAGTTCACGAGGCTGCCAGGCTCTGAATGTTCAAACAGAATTCATATCATTCCTGCAGCGCCGGGCTGATTACAGGCCTCAACACCTGGTCTGAGGTGAACTCTGCAGCAAATCCACCCGACGTCTCCGGACTTGAACACAGAGCAGATGATGGCACGCCGCCTCGTTGTCTCATTCTGGAGGAAGAGGAACACGAAGAGACGTTTCTCTACTTCTGGTATTTCTCGCGGTTTGATTGATGTTTTATTGTCCGTATTTCTGCTGGAAACTGACTTAAAGCATATTAACTGTTGATTGTTCCTATATTCATATTTAATGGGGCCTGAAAAGAGCCTCTAAATGTTAATATGGTGAAAGTGAGAACTCATCAGATAGAAAGAGCTTCAGGGTAAATCAGTGTATTCATGAGGCCACGCAGGACGTCCAGAGAAACGTCACATGTTCAGTGTTTGACTATCAGAAAGAAGCCGTCACGCTGACTTCACTGACCGACAGCCGGCCGTCTGCATCACAGGCCACTTGCCCTTGAAGATTATCGCTTTATTAAATTGTAATGCTCTTTGAAGCAGCAACTATATGAACAACACACACACACACACACACACACACAACGAGGTCCAGAGCTGCAAATGGAGTTCAACATGAAGGACGTCCAGGAACAATGAGCTGCCCCCCCCCCTCCTCTCACCTGCCCCCCCCCCCCGCTCCACTCTTATCAATCAAGACATCTCACTACTACACCCTCCCTCCCTGGCACTCCCACATTCCTGCTCTGTCCCTCCACCACCCGGCACACAGAAAAGTAAACACCACACACACACACACACACACGCACACACGCACACACGCACACACGCACACACACACACACACACACACGGCGTCTCCAGGACGTGAATCATCGCAGCACACTGGCAGCCGACAGCTCTCGTCCTTTTGACTGACTGCCCATCATAAAAGACAGATTGACGGATGAATAGACGGCTCGATGGGTGGATGAGTGTGTGGATAGATGGGTGGGTGGATGAATAGAGGGATAAATGGGCGGGTGAAGAACTGGATGAATGGGTGACTCATGACATCCTGATCCGTTACACAAATCCACAAATAGGCTTGGAGACGAGCATTCATGCCCCGCGACACATTCACAACGTTTACTTCCTGGTGCACCACCTGCACGAGGTGGAGCGGCTCTGCAACACTTTCAGGGTTCATCAGACCTGATGGAGGCGTCACCGTGACACATTCACAACAACGTCATCAGCTAATTTCACTGATTTGGGGAACACAGAAGCACAAAAGAAAAGAATCGATAGTCACTCTAAAGTAATCTTCACGCTTCGAGTGCTAAAACGATTACGCTGGTTGATATTATTGATACGTGATTGATTGTTTGCATTCGCTGGTCTCAGGCTTCACTGTGATGGAGGAGTTGCTGCTTTGCTCTCAGATTTTAATCAAATACGTTGTAGGTTTTCACTGTTGCTCAGTTTTGTTCAAACCGAGGAAATGTAAATAATTAACACTGAGGAACATAATAACAAACAAGAAATCTATGCTTTGATAAATCCAGCTCGAGCTGAAATGATAATTAAGTTGATTGACAGAAAAACAATCTGGACCAATTTTGATTGATTTTAAACAAAACCTGTAGTCGTCTGGTTCCAGCTGCTTGAATGGGAACGCTTCCTGGTTTCCTGTGACAGGAAACTGAACATCTTTGTGTGTTGGACGAAACAAGCCATTGGTGATTGACATTTTTCACTATTTTTGAACACTTTATGAACCAAATGATCAATGATAAATGATTAATCAAGAAATGTATCACAAACAAAAGCAATACAATATCTTTTTTCTCTAAAGTGAAACATTTCCTCCACCTGCTGCTGGAATCTGTTGCAAACCCTGTCGACTCGTCCAGACCTGTACCCTTCACTCCTGTTTGTGTCAGAGCATGTGGTGTGTGTGTGTGTGTGGACATGCACCACCTGATGTACGTATGCATGCCCCTGCTTGCATGTGTGTGTGAACCTGTGTGTGTTTTGACTCCACGCCAGGAACAATGTCATCTATTGAGAATCCAAGCCAAGCTGTTAGCGCGCGCACACACACACACACACACACACGCTGGTGTGAAGCGGACCTGGTGGTGTTTGACTGTTAGATTTAACATGTCAGCTTCTCTCAGGTCTCATTTCCTCGGCCGGCTGTGTACACACACACACACACACACACGGCAGGTTAGCTTTACAACTGAGTGTCACTTCTTCCAGCTCTGACTCTTCATTAATCAATGGTTAATAAATCGTTAATAAAGCATATGTTTCCGATCAGACCTGGGTGTTAACACCTCGTGCCAGATGTTATTATTTATTGATTTGTCAGAACTGTATCTGAATGTCTCTCACTGTCCAAGAAACATGTGGAAATGCTTTTAATCTTGGCCTGAATGAACACAACTGCTACTTAACAAACATACTTCCTGAAGACCCCCGCCGCCCCCGTTCCTTCAACACACCAGCCGGGTCTCCATGGTTACCGCACCAGTGGGCTCCGACACGATGCTCTGGCTGTTGTGGTGAAGCCAAATTCCTCCACGGACGACCGAGCAACACGCCTCTCCGTGCAGGAGAACTAAACACACATCATTAGGAGGCAACGTGAAAATGGAAATCCAGATCCAACATCCCTCTTTTGTTTTGCTGCCAAACATGTCGAACACGAGGATTACTGGTTTTATAGAGTCCTGCAGGAACAACCACCCTGAAGTCACTTAGCATGTTAGCTGGTCTGTCAGTGAGTTCCTGCTTCCTGAATAAGTCAGTTAGCATGTTAGCATGTTAGCTGGTCTGTCAGTGTTCCTGCTTCCTGAATAAGTCAGTTAGCATGTTAGCATGTTAGCTGGTCTGTCAGTGCTCCTGCTTCCTGAATAAGTGCTGTGTTTAACAGCAGCATGTTAGCATGTTAGCTGGTCTGTCAGTGTGTTCCTGCTTCCTGAATAAGTCAGTTAGCATGTTAGCATGTTAGCTGGTCTGTCAGTGTTCCTGCTTGCTGAATAAGTGCTGTGTTTAACAGCAGCGTGTTGTTCAGCAGTAAATCCTCC
>JAVQJD010027515.1:0-24467 GCA_036023655.1 Nannoperca australis | reverse complement strand
GAACTGGTGGTAGACCTGAGGAGGACCAAGGGGAAGGTAACCCCTGTCTCCATCCAGGGGGTCAGTGTGGACATTGTGGAAAACTACAAATGCACTACTGAGCGCCACAGGAAATCCGTCCTGCCTGTGGCCATCAGACTATACAACTCCTCACTCTGACAGAAAATGAGGGGGTGGAGGAGAACACTGGACTCTAATAGTGCAATAACTCCATCAATCCTCTTATGCGATTAACTTGGGTGAAATGGCATTTGTATCTTTGTTTATATTTTGCTGTTTATTATTATTATTCTTTTTTTCTTCTTCAATAACTTCTATTGAGCACTGCAACTGTATCAAAAAACAATTTCCCTTCTGGGATCAATAAAGTATTTCTGATTCTGATTCTAATCACAATCAAAGCAGTAGGGGCCAAGATATCCTGACTTTCAGTACTCAGCTATTTATAATAGGAACTATCTTATTAGTGGAATTTCTTTCTTCCTTTTTAAAAAAATTCAAAAACTGTGGCTAAGAAATTGTTACAAACTAGATTTCCTTTTCTATGCAGCTTTACTTGGGTTTACATCTCCATTAAGCCTGGTGCCTGCCATCAGCTGGAAGAATGCCTATTAGAAATCTAACAATGGATGTCATCTAACTTCCTCTTTTCAAAAGCTGATAAAACTGAAATGCTAGTTCTTGGTCCAAAGCACATTAGAAACAAATTTAGTGATCTCGCTCTGAACTTAGCAGGTTCAACAATTTCACAAAGCCCTAATGTGTTTGGAAAACACATCAACACTAGTATTGTAAGAGTCATGTTCTTTCCATGGCTGATACTAAAACGCTTGTTCATTCATTTGTCTCATCTAGGCTACTGAAATCCCCTTTTCTCTGGCTTACCTAAACCTAAACTATTAGTCATTTACAACTTGTACAAAATACTGCTGCTAGGATTTTAACCAAGACTAGAACATGTAATCTTCCTGTTTCGTTAAATTGACTCCTGTACATGCTAGATCTGGCATTTAACTTTTAAAATATGAGGGAGGCTAGAGAGGCTAGGCTGGTTGACTCATACAGTATACAGTTTTAGCCTTCAATCCCATTTAGTTTGCCCTGTGTATTGAACTACGGTAATCCCGCTCATATTCAGCCTTATGTGTGCATGTTTGTGTGCATGTACTGTATGTTACACAACTTTGTATGTGTGTATCTCTACTCAGGTATTAGCCTACTGCAGGAATTTTATTTGCATATTGTCGGTTGTTGTTTTCTACCTCACTTTTTTGCTTATGTTTAATATGTAGCGTGTTATCATTGCTTTATTTTATGTACAGCCCTCTGAGACATACTTTGTGATATTGGGCTATAATAAACTTTAATAATAAACCTTAATCAAAGCTCTTCCAGCACCACAGAAGACAAAATACAACCGTTTTCAGACTGTGTAAAACTAACCATGACTTAACTTAGCTTGTGTTTCTTTAAAATGTATTACATTTACGTTACATTACATTACATTTAGCAGACGCTTTTATCCAAAGCGACTTCCAAGTATTACAATTTCCCTTCTGGGATCAATAAAGTATTCTGATTAATGCTTCATAGCAATATGCAATATGTCAGCAGTGAGCTCTTCAATTCAGCAGGAAGACCACTCCAATGAAAAACCTCACCACTGACCTGGTAAAAAAGCTATGATACATTCAGACCTGATATCAGCATATGAACATGTACACCTGCAGTTTCGATTACTTTTGAAGTGACAAATGATGTCATGTTTGTTAATGTCTCATGAGTTTCTCTCTTTATAATAAAGCATCAGGTGTAGTACTAGTTAGAGTACCTCCTGTCTCACCTGCTAATCAGCTAAAGCTCATTGTAATATTTGCAGCTGGCAGTGTACCTTAAGTTTTATGTATATAATGTATAATATATTAATTTAAGTTTTAAGAAAAATGTGTTTGAGCTCTAAGAACAACCAGAAGACTTGATCATGAAAAAGCATGTGGATATAGCTCTGCCACGTCCACCCTCAGGGATCCAGGGTCCTGGTAATAGCCAGTGCAGGTAGAGATAGTCATTGAGAAACACACAACTTTGGCTGGGTATCTTTAACATTTTTATACCAGTAACAAAATATGACAACTTTGTCAATGCAATGTCAAGAACATATTAAAATTAGCATGGTTTCCTCATTTGATTAGGCACAGATACATCTGATTACATTAACAAGACTGAAGAATAAGTTCAATGCCAGCTTTGGCTACTTGGCAGTTTTTAAATACCCAATGCTACAGCGATTGGAAACCTTGGACAGAACCGCCTAAACACGTGCATGTTCATTTGTCTTGACATTTATATTTGCTTGATATGGAACTGAGACACACTGATGTTAAAATTATTATTGGTGGATTTTTAATGAAACGCCATTCACCTCCACTGTTAATGTGGTGGAATCAGAAACCTCAAAGTCTCGGAAAACACACCAGAAACGCCACTATTGAGAAACGTCTTTCCTTACTACCACTTTACCACTCATGACGCCTACGTCTTGTGTAATCTTGACAGAGATAGCTTGTCATCACTTTCAGATGATCATTGCAATCATTGCCTTTGTTTTACAGATTGTTATACTTTAGAAATTGCATTAACAGAAAAAACTGGAGGCTCTGCCAAATGCTTTTTTAATTAAACATTATCTGATCCTTTAACAATTTAAACATTCATCAGTTCGACATTGTAGAAAACTGATTACTAAAAAAAGATTAGAAGCAGACCTGAACACACCAGTATTACACTGGAGAAAACTAAAACAGACCACATCATCAATCACTATAACAGAAGTGTTATAACAACAACAACATGTTTACAACACAGGACCTGGAATACCAGGTCTAGGTCTGGTCAGTCCCATGTGGCCCCAGGATTTTGGGACATGCCTGTATCCTGGAGCCCTGTCTAGATCTATCCGAGAACATTTTCACACTGACAGCCTAGAGCGCAGGGGACACCACAAAACACACCGTGTGTCACATATCTGTTGCCAACGAACCAGAGAAATTCACAAAAAAAATGGCCCTTGTTGGCAACTGGCCTTGTCTGCTCGTACAGCAACGACCTGAGAAAGGTGACCGGCTCAATGTAACAGGCCACTACGTCACGCAGTTGTGTAATCATAAGACCAAGTCTCTCAGAGTCTCTCCTCCTCTTTAAATCTGCTGCTTAGTTTGTCCAGAACAACGTTGAGCTCTGTGTTCTTGTTCAACTTCAGGTAAAAGTTCTTCCTGACTGGATGAATGGTTAGCCAATCAGCAGCCACTTCTGCCAGCAGACGGATGTGTTTCTCCATTTCACCTGTTCATTAGAGAAGGAACAGCCAATCACATAACGGTTCTTTTCTGAACGATATAAGAAGACAGCAACGAGTTTCCTGCTAATGTTATAGTATAATGATGTTGGCCTCAGTCTTTTCTACTTGCCTAACCACATTTATAGCCATTAAAAACGATATTTAAAAAAACTGTAAAAGGTTGGTTGTCAGCTACTCCCTCAAGCCACTAAATTCCCATCCAGCTCTGCGGTTATCTCCTGTTTGTACCAACCTGTGCTGAGAGCAGATCTGTAGCTGGCCACCATCCTGTTACAAGCCACTTCCATTATTAAAGCAGGTTTCTTCTCTGCAACAAACACGTTCCTGAGAATCCTGGCCAGCTCGGGGAGCCGTGACATCATCAGCAGGCACTCCTCCTGGATGGGGTTTCGAGTCATGGCTGCCTGGAACTTCTGGGCCTCCTTTGCCCGAATCTGAAACACCAACAAACCACCCAAAACATGATCAATCAGAACATGCAAGGGCTAATACAATCGTGCTAATATACCCATAAAGCAAAGTGAAGTCCATGCCACCCCAGCACTAATAAACTTCTTCCCCCTCCCCACCTCCTGATATACATACCCTGTCCAGCAGGGACTGGGACACTCCTTTCAGGGCAGTTGGGACTTGAGCTGCGGGGGTAGGCGATGAAGCTGATGTTTGGGGGACTGTTGGGTTCTGGGGAGATGTTGGTTCTTTACTCTCTGCAGCTTTATCTCCTGTCTTCCGAGCCAGAGAAACCAGAGCCTTCTCGATCTGAACAACAGATGTATGAATAAGTACCGTTTATGAATAATAGAGTAGGTCTTACAAAATGATGATTACTTTTCAACTTGATTATACGTTATTCATCGAAAACACAATAATCTGATACTGAGAGGTGGACCACTTTGAAATGAACATCATACCTTAGGTGTGAGGAGTGAGCGGGCCTTGTCCAGCACCTCCTGAGCTGTGGCCAGTTTCTCAGGATGAGGAGGCTGGGGGAGTGAGCTAGTCTGGACGGCTGGCACAGTGTCTGCATTAAAGCGAGGGTGCCAGCGGGTCAGTTTGTCTTCTGGAACAGACACCAGGGGAACCAACGAAGACAGGAAGAGCTGCAGACAGAGACGTTGTTTGAGAACTACTTCGCAGACCACACACGGTTACATGAAAACTTGGGACACAGCCACGTTCAAACCTGCACCCCACGTCCTACCCAAAGCCTACTTCATCCCTCATTGTGACATGAAATGAAAGGAATACTGGAGCAGCTGCTGACCTTGTGGTGCTGTTTGACAATGGAGACCAGGTTCAGGTGAAAGATGTGTCTTCTCTCCAGGAGACAAGAGGCTGACAGGACAGGGCGAGCTTCATTTTGGTCTGAAGAGAGAGAGAGACACACACAGCTTTCTGAGCTTTTGCACGGCAAATAAAAGGCACAAGCACATGGTGTGGAGCAGCACCATGAGATGCAGGATAGTGAGTACATTAGTTTACTTGTGTGTTGGTTATTTGTTACATCCCTGTAGTGTTAACAACTTAAAACTGCAAAAAGGGCGTTCTGACCAGAGAGAATGACGGGCTCCACGGTGAGCTGGTAGCTCCCCTTCTTAACCTTGCTGTTGAAGGTCGGGATGTTCTTCTCCTGTCTGAATGTGTAGGCCTCAGGAAACACTGTCTTTATCTGCCCCACATGGCTCTCCTCAAACCGCCTGCAAGGAGGACAAAGAGCTTAACAACATCTGCAGCTTAAAAGTCAGTTCTCACCAACTGGATGTCATCAAATCCAGGAACGTCTGGAAAATCTAAGTTAAAGGTGTATCTGGCTGTTCTCTGTGGTGATTAAACACAAATGGGTGCTATGGAGTTTAAACAGACTGCACATAGCTGAGGAACAGTGTGTTTCAAAGAGTCACTGAATGGAAAGAGTTGGAGTTTCTCTGAAAAGTCATTCTGGTTTAACTTTTTTACGGCATGGCATGGCACACTGCCGCAGGCTAAATGCAGCACCCCTGTTCGAATGAATGAAAACTGGTGTTTTCAGCGCAGCGCCTGATTCTTTCTGAATGTGACCTAGTTTCTCTAAATAATAAAAAAGGTTTTCTTTTACAAATAATTAGTCACAGAAATGCCAGTGAAATCAACACATTTCAGAAAGACTTCTGCATAACGAAGCTAGGAAGAAATACACTACCGAATGCTTATTTCTTGTGACTCGCATATGGACTTCAGAACACTCATTTAATTCTGAAAAGAACAAGCAGACCATCTCTCCATCCTTCCACCTACTTGTGCATCATGTCCTGAACTCCCTGTTTGATCTTGGTGAAGGTAGCAGTCTCACAGCGGTTGTACAGCATGGAGACCACGGTGTCCATACTCCTGAACATCTCAGCCAGCACCTTGTACTGGTAAGGCAGTGAGAGGCCTGGGGGGGAGGCCTGGGCGAGGGTGTGGTATCGCTGGTATGCTGGCTGCTCAGTACTGAGGGACCAGAGGGGGGGGGGGGGGCGACACCTTTCTGATTTGGGCATAGCAAAACCTAATGTAGCTGATGTAGTCACCACCTGTTTGAACGTTTTGGGCTCTCTGTGTGTACATGCTCACCTGTCCTGGGTTCCTGTCTTGCTCTCCTCTGCCTCTCTCTCCTCCTTCCTCCTCTGAGCTTTCGCTGCAAGCTCACTGGCTCGTGCAACGGTGAACTTGAAGTCATTCGAATCCGAGGTGGGGTGTGTGGTGGTTTTGGGAAGAGGGGGGGTGGCACTTTTAGGAGTTGAACCCGGGAGGGTGTCGGCGGAGGACGTGGAAACGGAAGCAGAGGAAGTTGCGCTGTTTATTTCCTCAGCTTGTTTTTTGATCCTCTGAAGGCGAGACTTCAGGGTTACAAGTCCTTCTTTACACAGAGCCTGAAAGAATGGGGGGATGAATGTTGATGAATTCAGGACTTCACTAGTTTATATTGACTCCCACATACACTGTCCTGCTGTCACTCACTCTAGAACCAAATGCTGATTAATCCCCAATTTATGCACCATTTCCTCCTTCTGTTGGTAAAATCCATCTTTCTAAGGAAAGGTCTTTTTATGAAACCATTGTTGGTTTAGGATTTGTTACTATAAAATATCAAACAGCATCAAAATATCGACTTTCCACTGCCACATCTTGGTTGGTATGAACACATGATAATGCCATTTTGTACTTTGACACTTTGTATGGACCCAGACACATTGGTAGCTTTCTGGCAAACCACACAACCTGCACCGTGATCAAAACAGCACGTGGACAAACGCATCATTACTGACCTGATAAATACTGTCCTGGGGTAGATTTCTTTCTCCTCCACATAATGATGTTCACCAAGGAATACTTCACTCAAACTTAAAGCTTAGACTAACTAACTTAGATCATACACCAGTACAACACCACCACCTAGCTCTGGGGCTGCACTTCTATTGTAGCCTACAAGTGAAGCACGTTCCTCTGTCAGTCCACACTGTGTTTACCTTGCTGGCCTGTCCTCCAGTGTTCTTGCTGATGACTTGACCCCTCTGCAGAGACCCAGACACAGGGGCTGCTGGAACCGAGGGCAGCCGGATCACTTCACCGGGCAGGGCTGCAGCCTGGTAATGCACAGCAACAGAATTGATTTAGCTCGATGTTCATTGTAATGATCGTTAAACGCGTAACATCGGTTTCGCAGGATGCCATGCAAAAAGTTAGCAACGCTGGCTGCCATCTTCATTTGGGTTGTAAGAATGAAGACGAGCACGCTAAATGGACACCATGTGTAGGTGAAGGAAAGTATGTAGCCAACTGTATTCCAGAAGAACAACATTACCTGTGGGGTGTCTTGAGGGAGGACCAGCCTCTTTTTGGCCTTCTTCCTCGTTTCTCTCTCCGGGACCTTAGCTCTAGCTTGCCGTCTCTTCTTGGCCGTGCTGTGGTCGGCGCTGGCTGAAAACACTGCGGCCCCGAGGTCAAACTCGGTATCGGTCGAAGCCCGCTTTGGTGTCCGGGGACTGGGGGGGGGCACTTTTGCGTTGTTGCCGATAGTATACTCTACATCGTTTACCCCCACTGCCTCGTCGATAACTCGGACAAACTCTTCGTGGACGGAGGACGAACAAAAGAAATCGTCTTTGTTTTTAGTGCAGGTCCCAGAAGAGCCACGGAGGACAGCGGTGCTACCGCGCTGCTTGGCTGTTTTCACCGGACCGGCGATGCCTTTCTTTCTCTGGGGAAAGAAATCAGTAACTCGAGCCTGAGACATGCTGCTGCTGGAAGTGGACCCGGGAACCGCAATGTGGAGAAACTGCACGGATCCGCTATCTAGCGAAGTCGGTACAGATATAAATAGTGTCCAACAACAGATGCACGGGAATATTCACACTTCACAGGAAGAAGAGAAGAACTTTCGCGCGAATTCAACATAACCACGCCCCGGGCCACGCCCCTGACCACGTAATCGGGAAGAAGAATGGGACGTAGGGCGATGGTACAGTTATTTCAATTTCAAGGTGTTCTCAGTTGTGTCGACATTGTACTGTGTTAAAGAAAATACTGGTAAACATATGTCATGCTGTTTCCTTTATTTCTTTGATTCTTTTTCTAAAGCACGTTTTTTATGGCAACACTGACTTTTGTTGTTGAAGGGTAACAAAGCCAAAATAAATATTACAAAATCCTCCACATCCTACTTAGTGGCCTACAAGGCTGGGTCACACCAGCTTAATATTCTCTATATGTTACAGGAGATAAAAACATGAATGACTTTCTGTAGATTCCACTTTATCATATACATCAGTCTCTGTAGCTGGAATGTGTAGACCTAATCTAATGTTGTTGATGTTATTATATGCTATTTTAACTTTATGTTAATGATTATTCTGTCCTGGTGTAATAACTCTAGGTTGAAACTGTAAGTCTAGGCTAATCATTTTTGACAATCACCTCCTCTCAGGTATCATGATCAATGGCACAGACAGAGCTGCTACAGGTATCTTCAACGACAATAAGCTGTCAAAAAGCTATTGTCTTTTTATTATTTGCCTTTGATTATATTTATTTCCTCACACAGCTGTGAGATGTTCTACTGTTGTGTCCATGTGTGCCTTACAGGCTAAAGAAAGTATTGAAAAAAAGAGTTGATCTATTTTAAATATTAGATTTTACTTTCAAAACAATGATAAAAGAATGACATATATAAGTGCTTTGATTATAGTTCATCGTCTCAACCGTATCATCCAGTAGTTTGATCTTTAGGAAGATCAACCTAACTGGATCATCCACAACAACCATTAACACAGCAATATCCCCATTCTAAAGAGCACTTACTTTTGATACTGTGAGGGAAAATAACAAGATTAAAGTGGATGTATTTACAGTTACTAGCCTCCTCTATACACACTGATCATTAACATGTTAGGCTTAAGAAGCATGCAAGATTGCAAGAACTTGTTGCAAGTTGCTTGCAACCTGGTGGTCAGGACCCTTAAAGGGTCCCAAGAGTATCTGTGAGGTCACCAGATGATTAAAGGAATAAGAAGGAAAATATGTATATATCTTTTATACATACTATGTTTAATTGTTCAGACTTTCTCTGACTTTTGCCTTATCTTGTAAAGTACATACTGTCACCCCTTGGGTCTATAAGAATCCTTAAAATTAAAATGTTGGCCTATCTTTCTAATTTTGTTACGTTACAAATATATCTTCAAATGTAGAAATTACATTTCACTTAGTCAAAACTGATTTACAGATATTTGTAATTGAACTATTGCTATCAGTGATTCCTTTTTCATTAGAAATTATAACAATTATAGATCTTAGACCTAGACCTAGTTCTCTATAGACTTGTGGAAATGTAATTTCTCATTTCAGAGACCCGCCCTATTCTGCCTCTGATTGGCTAGTTCTCGTTGCAAGTAGGGGATGAGTGAGATTGGTAGGGTAAGGATATCAGGGTAAGTAATCAGAGGCAGAGTAGGGCGGGTCATGTGCCCAAATTACCATATTTAATTTGGATACGTACGTCACATATCCATAACGACATGTTGACTTGCAGAATTCCTTTTCTAATGATTGGAACTCTAACAAGTCAAAAAGCAAATGTTGATATGCGCGCTTGCTATTATCCCTACTGATTAAATGTACTTTTCACATACTGCTCCAGTGTTGCCTTCACTGGCTCCACGCTTTTACAGTGTTTGTTGGTACGCTAGGAGACGCCAGTGACACACACAATGCCATTCCTTTTACTGTCAGTTAGAGCAGATACGTTATATTGTGGCTTCAAGGAAAACCTATTAGCGCCAGTATTAATTGGCGTGGTTATGTCAGAAATGCCAATATATAAAAAAGCTAACATTTTGAAACCCATGACAACGCAGATCAGATAGTAATCTATGTAATTATGTTTCGATTCATGTCTTTGCAGAACAGCATACACTTAAATGCTGATATTTGGTAATTAAACCCACGTTGTAAAGCAGAACAGCAGTCACAAGCTGTGCAGTGTTGTGATATATTTGCAGGGAGGTGACCACAGGCAGAAGCAGCAGCTCGTGGAGAATAGCTCCTCTATGAACGCCCTTCAGACAGACTTGCCAGTGAATCACATTTTCCACCTACAACACTACTTCAGACTGGGCCCCTCCGAAGGAACACATGCAACAAAACCCTCCTTCCTCCCCAACAGCTTAACGAGTTGAGTCACTCAGCTGGGCGCCGTAAAGATCAATACATCGACTAATGGGAAACTTTAGTTTGGACTTGAATAGGCTACTTTCCACTACAGCTTTTTGTCCTTTTGATGGGAGATCATGAGCGAATATCGGAATAATGATCTATTCATTCCTCTGTCACATTTAATCAATCAACCCCGATGGAGCTGTTCAAGTTAGCAGACCAGAGCTTCTGCCCTGAACAATGGTAGTTATTGATATATCGTTGATTATCGGGAGTCAGTATTGATCTGCACTGACATGGATCTTCAGGTGGTTGTCTGGCTGTTCTACTGCTTTCTGCTGCCCACCGCGCTGCTAACAGGTAAATAACGTGCACTTTTTAAATAAAGGAACTGTAACGATGAACATGTCACAATAAAGTTTTACATTTACAACTTCTCAACTCCCACCTACGTTGAGCTGAGCTCGGAAACTCGTAACGTAGCCTGCTGGGTGGGAACTGCTCAAGTAGCTGCAGGGAAACTATAAAAAGTTCGTATCGACTTTCCAACATATCTTTGGTGTCTGGTTACTGGAGTGATAGGCGACACAACGTGACTCCACGTTATGCTGAAGAGTTGCTTCTGTCCTGACTTCTCCCACACTACGCGGGGGACTGTTTGCTAACTTCGTGTTTTTCAAATAAAATCTCCCGTTTGGAGTAGATGTTAGTGTGGCCTCCCGTGGTGAAAAGTTGATATGAAATGCGATAGTCGAAACGGGTGAATATGGAAAAATGAGATTATTGACCACTGCTCTGGGGTTACAATATTAGCCGAATAAAGTAAGACTCAAACCTATTATAACTGATAATAAGGTATTGTCTGGTACGGAAACCTTAACCGGCTGATATTTCAGAGAGGTTCGGCGGGGACGACTTTGTGCGTATCCATGCCAAAAGTTAATGTGAACCGTGGTGCATATGAAACGTATTAAGTTACTTGTCAGTATGTGGGTACTGCAAGAACGTCTCAGTGTTGATACAAACGGAAAGAGTTTTTGAACTGTGGCTCTGGTGCACCAAATACTGGTATATGTAAATCCTTGTAATCAGATTACTCAGAATTTATGACCTGGCATCCTGTTCGCCCTGTTTCTCAATGCTTTAGTCAGTGTGGTATTCTCAGTTTAGTGCTTGAAGTGGTTTCAGTTTGAACATAGTAATGTCAGTCAAGACAACAGCAACATCAATTCCTCCATGCTGCCCCCCCACACACATCTATATTTGCTCATTTGTAACCTAAAAATGATTGCATTTTTGCAGACCTAATGGTGCAGCCACACTGGAATTTGCTCCCCATTCATTCAAATTCAATTGAATGTGGAATGGCTGAGAACATGGCAGTATGAGCATGCAGCCATGTGATATTATAAGCTCTTTTAGACCACTAGCTGTGATGTCCTCAAAGGGACTGTGTGATGGCAGGCAGCATGGAGCTGTAATGTAATGTAGAAAAAAGGAGTGGTCTGTTCGTAGAAAAAAATAAAGAAAAAGTGATGTAGTGGGGGCCAAGGAAGTTTTGTATTTACAACTTGTGGAATAATTTCTGTGGAAGAAAATATGCTTATTGCAGTTTCTGGGATTCCTCTTTTGTATTACATTTCCCACCACTATTATAAAAAGGGTGGGTTGTTTATGTACACAATTCTTGCTAAAAAGCACGCCTGAAAGTGATTAGGAGTGGAGATGGTGTTGAGCATATGGAGTACATTAATTGGAATAGATCTAAGCCTTTAACATAATTAATGAAGGATTTCCATATTTATATAGCCAAACAGAGAAAGCTTAGGGTCCAGTAAGATTCGTTTAGAAATAACCTTTTCAATTATAACTTTAACCTCTTCCCAGATCTTTTTTATCTTTCTGCATTGCCACAATGCAATTAAATACTACTCCTGAAAAGCTTGTGTAAAACCCAAAGATATCTGGTTAACCTGCTAATCTACCTGCTAAAAAACAACAGAGATAGAAATAGAGACTAGAATAGTTTTGTCATGACATGTGTGTCTCCTGACAGGATGTTCCTAGCTTGGACTTGCAGTGTTTCTGTCAACAGTTCACATGACTTTTTACTGAGTCAAAGGAAGTGAAACATGCCAATAAGGTTGCCAAGACATTACCACACAAACACACACACAGAGAATGATTTTGTGTGTGGGTGTGGCTTCTGACCTCAAAGTCCCTCGCCCTGGGGAGAAGCCATATACTTAAAATTTCACACCCATCCATCTATCTATCTTCCCATCCCTCCATCATCAATCCATCCAGGCTAGAGCCTATCCCAGCATTCATTTGCATGTGTGACACTCTATAAACGGTCATATGCATCAGTAGTTGTGTTTTCACACTTACTTTAAATATAATATATCACTGTAAAGTCAAATGAAAGAGTGATCTATCAGACTTTCAAAGGTATGATGATAGCTGGCAGGATGGCTTCTTCAAAGTGGTGATCACATTGTGAACAATGAATGGATCCAAAAAAAAGATAAGTCATCCCAAAGTTAGCTAAATTGGAGTTGGATGGTGAACTTGCAGCCGGCAGTACACATGGCTGAATAGCTGGTTAGTCTTGTTGTTAAATGTACTATCATATTATATTAACTATATGTCAATTGTCCACAATGTTAATGACTTTGAATCTTGCTAGCATATGTTAGCTTTCTGGCTCATAGCTTAGCCAAAGGTTTCTATGAGCTGAGCAGACTAGAAATATCTTCCATTGCCAAGTTGTATCTAAGGTTTGTCCTATTTACTGAAGTAGTGAACAATGTTTCCATTGTGTAAGAACCTAATGGGATGGTAATGATTGTTCCAGTAATTAGTCAAACCCTTAGGTGTTACCAGGGGAACTGAGTTATAGCTTGTGAAAAGCTTCAGATTTTGATTGCAAAATGCATGAAAATATAAATGAATGGAAAGTTTTTTTATTTTTAGCAAGTGATCACCGTATAAGTGGGCTAATGCAGTTCCAAGTGTTCAACCTCCACTGCTCTTTGGACAGTTCTCAGCTTCCCATCATCCATTGATTCCTGATAATGGTCTCCTCGTTGGACATTATCCCTTACATAATAACTGATTGGAATGATTGACCTTTAAAATTAGACAGTTTTCACTTTATTGTGTATACATAGACCATACATACATAGACTCTAGTGATGCTGCATGGACCTGAACACAATTTTACTGACAGTGAAAGGAGAGATGTTTGGATTGATTGACAGATGCGGGTAGCCTGTTTAAAATAGCCTGCTAGGTATTTAGCAGTCCCGAAAAATGCAAGCATGTTTTTTGACAGAACCTGGGATTTAATGGAGCCATCTATTAAAACTTGAGCTGTAACCTTTATTTCAATGGCATTTTGATGACTATATCTGTTTATGTATTTGGAAAATGAATACACTTATTTCCATATTCAAAAAAGGCAATTGGCACTACTTTTTGTTAACTGATACATGTCTCATTGCCGACCTTTTTAACAGGATCAGTGGAGTGATACCTGTGTGATTGAATTTGCACTTGAACAGTGAAGACACTTAAACTGTATCTCATGGTTCAAGTCATCATTTACTGTTGTTAATGTAAGTGAAGTGATGTCTTCGACGTGTTTTACAAGATCCCCTGGACAATATCTGTTGGCAAAAACAATGAAAAAGTAAATTCCCTTGCATACATTACATTGTTATTGCATGCGTCCACCTAAAACAGGGATTAGCAAGGATGCACTGACATCATCAGTAAAACAGATCCGATTTCAGCCAAAGATGACCAGTCCATCGTTGGCTGTTGTTATAAAATTGTACAACACAACTTCATGAGGCTTGTAGAACAATCTAGTTAAAATGTACACAAGTTTCAAAAGAATGTCTGTGCATGAATGTGTGTATGAAGTACTTAAAGTTAAGAAGTGTGATATGTAGTTACAGCTTAGTTGAGCTTAAACATTTCACGTAGTGAGATTTACTGGCAAAGAGCACAGATGAAGGTTGGATCTTTATCATCTCATATCTCATATCAAATATGTAAATTGAAAAACTACCCTGTTTGAGAGAATCTTGTGTATGAGTTGTTGCTAAGCCAGTGAGTCAGAGACATTCCATAACAGAACCGTTTAACAAGACTTCATGGCTCAGTGAGAAATACTTGGCGTGTGTGTGAGCTGTGGGTGTGTGGGGGTGAGATGTAATTTCCCTGTTCGGGAATAGCAAGGATCAGATCATCTGTGGCACAGTTTGTGCTTTTGTCTCGACACTATAAGCCGAATGAGCTGTAGCTCTTCAGACTGCATTTCCTTATGACGTTAAACTGTTAAATCTGACTTTGCAGAGTTAAGTCAGATTTTCCTAAGTGCTGGCTTCTTTTTCCTGCTCAGTTTTAATGGTGAAAACGTGCTGTTGCATGTTTGAGCCAATGTGCTGAGAGCGTGGCACGTTTGAAGAGTTCAGAGCCAGGACAGTGTATGCTCCAAGACTCTGTCTGTAATGGAGCATTAACTCATGGAATATCTGACCACAAAAGTGACTTTCTGGGAAATGTAGATGTAACAGGAATTAGGGATAGGTGACCATTTATTAGGTATTAGCAGGTATTTTGTATTTTGCATGACCAAATCTAGACATCTGTAATGAACGTCATCTATTGTACTGCGTTCCACACCTCCACCAAATTGGTTGCCATTGGTGCTGATTGGGCCAGTCTGTCAGCTGACAGTTACCACAGATTTTAAAATGTGTGGATGCGTGTCCTGTTTCAGTTATTGTAAAGAATGTCTCTGTAAAATGCATGGAACTTGTGAACACACGAACACATGGACCCACGTCAAATTCTTGGGAGTAGTATTAGCTTAATGCTGTAATGTGTGTTAGTTTTAGCACATATTATTGAAATATGCCACTTACTGACGGTGGTAATGGACTGGCGGTGTTGGCAAAATCTGAAGTTATGACACTAAAAAGATGGAGGCAGTTAAGAATAAAGAAATGTGTCCAGTTGTTTTAGCTATTAATATCATCAAAACTGATTACCTTTATCTGTTGTATTTGGACAAACATAATAGTATTATATAGTAGTAATCTATATAAACATAAAAATCATATATAGATGGAATTTGCTCAGTTGCCAGGGAACTGTATGTTCATGAGGATTGTGTGATACAGTTGAAAGCTCCAGAATAAGCAGGTGGGTGGTCCTTGACTTATTTTGTTTCTTTAGAGGTTTTATTTATATCAATTCCATTTCTGTGTGCATGAAAATATGACATTTCTAGTCGTAAATGGAAATATTTTTGTGACATTAAAGCAGCAGGATATGAGTGCTGTTATTCATCAGGACTGCAGGAAACATGTAAGGTGGACGTGTTTAAGAAATACTTTCAACAAATAGTTGATAGGCCAAGACTAGAGAATGATGTCATCCCAGGAGATTTATGACCACACGGCCCACTGCAGGGCCTAATGATAGGTCAGACACCATTTAACTGTAGTGGTATGTAAACTTATTTTTAAACAATGAATCTTCACACTTTTGTGGGGCACAAAATAAAATAAACTATTTAATCAGTCGATTGATCAGTCTAATTATTATTTTTGATACATAGACCTCTATCTTGTGCTTCAAAGAAAACACACAGACAACTTCTTGTTGCTAAATGAATAGAATAAATGAATGATTAATAAGGTGAAACTGTAATATGATAAAGACAATAAACAGGAATAACAGATATGCAGTAAGAAATCTTACTCGGTGGCAGTAGAGAGGTGGAGTATGAGATCTGGTTATTAAAACCAAAACATAGATGCGAATGTAGCACTAGGGCAATCAACTCCTCTACAGAAAACTTATTTTATTTGCTGTGATAAATTCTTATCACAGCAGACTTCCAAAGTGGTTGTGTGGTGGCACAGCACAACGGGAGGTCTCCTAGCCAGTCTGGCAGTCTCATTTCAGGGCTGACTGCAAAGGCTGGGGCCCAGGAAGACTTAAGCCCAGGTACAACAGAAACTTAGAGAAAGACCTCTAGAATGACTAAGATAAACTAAAATGATGTCTTCTTGACAAGGTCGGTCCAGCTTCTTTTATCATTTATACAAAACAGGCAGTTTTGCGCAGAATACTTTGTATACTTTTTATTAAAACTTGTAGAACTGCTGTTCATGTTTCCCATCTCTAGTGAATTCAATTTAAATTGTATGCACAAAATTCACATACTCTCAAACATCCCTATGGTCGTGATTCTAAACATAGAATCGCATAGTGATTATAAAACATTCAGAAACACATAGTTAAGCAGCAATCATATATCAGAGCATCAGTTACGTGATATTTCTAACTACTTAACTATGAACACATCATTTAAATTCTGCTAATAGGTGAACATAAAGTTAACACTGCTTATGGCTGGGCCACACCGCTGACCTGAGCAGTGCGTGTGCATCGTGGAACCTCTTGCTTTTCATTTTTAACAGGTCAGAGTTTGCACTTTGAGTTTGCCTTTAAAAATGCCCATCAATAAAAGAATGTATGAATGTATGCTGATTGTAGCAATCGTGAACAGCGATAGAGCGCCAACCAATTATCATCTTTGTACTTTCTCGTGGCAGGATTAATCTGCTTACTGTTGTCATCACAAAGCTGATCGATCAGTCTCTCCATCTTCAATGTTGCTCGGTAAACAGTGGAATATTACGGTAAATGGCTCATGCTACAATGCTACATGATAAACAAAGCTGCACTGCCTGATTTGGTCTGAATATGTTCTTACTATTGTGAATGTCTGGTAGACAGTCACCTTTTTGTGACCACTACCATTCCATGTCGCCACCTCCTCCAAAGCTGAGGTACAAACCTGCAGGTAGTCATGACATACACTACGCTTCACATTGGTTGTATCTCACCAGTAAAGCTCTTCATGGGTCTAAAACGTTGGACCAGTTTCAAAAGGGGTTGAGTCCAGAATTTCTGAAAAAAGAGACCCAATCTGAAAGGGGTCCCATCAAAAATCAGACCTAATCCAAAATTCCTAAACAGACCCAAACACCAAATGTCAAAATCTAACATCCACAAAGTTGGTCCTTTAGTTACAGTTTGCTGCATATTTACACATTTTCCCTTCAACGTTTGCAATTATTTGCTGCTCCTGCAGCTGCTGTCTGATCACTGGCTCCTGCAATCATCATGGACATCTGTGGTGTGTTTATTTTTACTCGTGTAAATGAACATTGGGGCCATGGAAGGAAACTGGTATGCTCAACTCCACTGTCTTTACAGTATGGTGGGTGCAGACCCAGAAATCACAAAATAGCCAATAAAGTCATCAGCCCTTGCAAATAAGTATGTAACACTTTCAATGGTGCACAGCAGCAGAAGGAAATACACACGTTTCAGCCTTTCTGAAACATTTTGTGGTCGTAACCCTTATTAAACAGTAGCCAATAATCTGCTGGTGATTAACAATCAGCTGATACAGATCATCAAAACAACATCATAAAAAAAACTAATACTAGTAACAGAAATTATAGAAATACTAGAGAACAGTTGAAAATTTAGGCCATGAGGAGAAATATATCACATACTGTGGTACAACAACAACCAGATAAGAGACCCATTGCTTTACACACATGTATGTGCAAAATCTCCATACATAATGTGTGTGTTCATAAAAAACAAGACAACAATTCACCATTTAAGTCGCCAGGATACTCAGTCTGTAAGTAGTGTATCCAATAGCACTCTAGCACTTTGGAGAAGCTCCCTCTCTCATCCCCTCCTAACAACCTCAATACCCATGAACCGTAGCCTACAAACCCCAGGGCCAACAGAATTAAAGTTAATCAATGCCATAGTGGGAACCCTGCAGCTAGCGCAGTGTTAACATGTACACAGTGGACCAATGATTTTAACATCAGCTACCCATAAATTAGCTTCAGCACCACCATCACAGCACACTGTGTAGTTAGTGCGTACATATGTGTGTGTGCGTGTGTGTGTGTGAGAGAGAGAGGGAGAATGAGTGCAAATTATAAATGTCTGTTTGGCCATTTTCTTTCCACAAAAACAGGAAAGCTGGTCAGCATGGACTCAACTACACACACACACACACACACACACACACACACACACACACACACACAATGTTCCATTCCTAAAACGCTGACTTGGAGAGAGCATTCATCACATGTAGCTTTACTGCTCTCAGTTTTGATTATTCCACAGCAGACCTTTAGGTTTTTCCTCTCTATATGTGCTGTGAAATTAAATACATAGACCGACTACATTGTAAGTGGATGCCTTTAGAAGTGGTTGGATATGATAGAATCTCAGACATGGTTGCTGTTATTTTATCAGCATGGTAAATCTGGAATTTTTCAACATGCCTGGGCACTGCCTTGGGTATCTTCATCATGAAAGGACAAGAGGAATTTGAAATCCATATTTTCCAGCCAGTCCACAGCATATTATGGTTTCATTTGTTTAAGTCTGATCCTCTCAGTAGGATTCAGAGAGCCATGTTTTTAAGAGTTGTATTTATGGGCATACCTTTACTCACTAAAAGGACAAGTTCACATTTGTTTCCAGTTTGCCTTATAACAATACTCACATCTTGTATATTGAAAAAAATGAATGGCCACTGCAATTAGATCTGTTCCTTGTATAAATCTATCACCCTCAGTCAGGAAAGTTGAGTGGGTATCTTTGTCCTGGTAGTTGCATGTAGGTTTATTGCTGGGCTTTTGTTCTGGTGTTGTGTTGTAGTATATTTGCCATTTGATTTGTTTCTGGTAGTGCTGCCCTCTGTGGTTGGGTTAAGGGCAACACAACCCAACAAAGCTACAGTATATGCAACTAACTGTACATGTATCTCCAGTAAGAAAGAGAACAGTGTCTGTGGAAACACAAAGAGGATACTAAAAAGGATACTACAAAGATTAACTTTGGAAGATTCCCGCTTTTAACTAGAACTGTGGATTTTGTCCCTTTTTTACAGTGTAGTCATGCTAAGAAGGTATCTCTTCACGGCAGAATGATCACAGTGACTGATAACTCTTTCGATGTATATATAGCATGTGAGTGTTGTGTCAAAATTTGAACTTTAACTGACCATGATTGTTCCTTCACCAATTAGTGTTACCGACTTATCTGCATTCTTGTGTAAAGTCAGTTTAGCTGATGTCAGTTAGTTTTTGGTAATGGCGGAAAGCTCCGCTTACCAAAGCAAACCAAGGAGTAAAAGGTCACTATTGCTGTCTTCAGATTCTGCTTTCTTACTGGTGTATGCTCACAGGGATACCCAAATCCCAATCATTTTAATGGTGTTGACTATTGCTTGATTGGAATATGATTGGATTTTATTCACATATATTGTTAACTTTGTCAACTTGCCACCATGCTCTGCCACAGTGAGGGAAACAATACATGATCAAATTTTACTGATACCTGAGCCTTTGAATACAACCATGATCTGATTTCCTTGAGTCACATACACGAGTCTTCACCAGCAGTGAACGAACATATCAATGAAGAGAAATGGCATTGGAGCAACATATTCAAACTTTGATTATCTGGTCTTGATCAATAAACAATGTTTACAGTATTAATTTGCAAAACATTAATCATACCATATTGCTACTCATTTTCTCTGTTAGGCTACAATATTCTACTTAGCTGTGTGGTGAGATTATAGTATGTGGATATCAGCATTATGTGATGTATGTATGGTACAGAGATTTTAAGCTTTCCGGGGATCAATGATAGAGAAAAGTGACCGCATCAGTTGTTTCTGCTAATGCCCCAAAATTACATATGTATGATTACGTGACCAAGCCCTCTAGCAATTATGACCCTTGCTACCCAAAAATGCGTCTGTGTTGTTCTAGAGGGTAGTTACAAACAAGCTATTCTGTCTTTCATTTTGTACATATCTGGATAGAAGTAGAAGGGTGTGTGTGTGTGTGTGTGTGTGTGTGTTGATGTGAAGTGTTACATGGATCTGATCTGAATATGCTAGCCATCTGTTTGGGAGGAGTGTTATTCCAGCTGTGTTTTCTTACCGGTGAATGTGTGGGTGTGTGTGTGTGTGTGTGTGTGTGTGTGTGTGTGGGTGTGTGTGTGCTTGTGTGTATTAGTTGTAATTTTGGATCCCTATTAATGAATAACTAAATGTAAACACACACACACACACACACACACAGTAATGCCACATGTCTAATGCTAAGTGTGGAGTCAACATCTGTTACAGTCTCACGCTGATTAGACCTGATTTGTGCATTCACAACATGAATCCACCAAACGTGCTGAAGTCAAAAAATATCAATGATAAAATGAAAATGCTTGTGAACTGAAAAAGTATCAACTCAAAAAGGGATTTGATCAAAATGCCACACGAATTGATAGTGACTTGAGATAATGCACTTGTGATTTCATTAAACCAAAAAGAAGAATGACATGGAGAGTGACATTTTTCCCCTAATAGGAGAAAAGCGACAGAGTTATACTTACTGACAATTGCATCAGTCTCTTTGTCTTAGTTTATCAGTCCTGGCCCTGCAGTGGAAAGCAGCTGATAACTTTGGGCATTTCAGCTGCAAACTTTTTACCCACATGTATTTTTGATCCTCCCTGCTAACAAGTCTTCTCCTTTAACTGTTAATTCTTCCTAGAAACAAGTCAGAACACATCATCTGACAATGATTTCAACATCACTTTGACTCTGGTGCCTATGTGTTAGAACTGAAAGGAAACTTGTTGTTGAGTAGAGGCCCAATCCACCAAGACAAAACAGCAAAAAAAAGTGAACCACATTTCTATCATAGATATTGTAATATGTGCAACGTAAATTAATTGTTGTTACAATGTCATTGTCATACCAATGGTATCAGACTGATGTAAAGATAATTTTCTCTTTTGTTTTTTGGTGGCAGTTTCTTTCATTAAGTTAAATGGCCCTCCATGGATTTGTTGCAGACACCCTCTTGTCTCATCCCTGAAGGTTCGTACCACCTCTGGGAGCAGTCTTCAGTTTGGGATGGTTGTCTGTCCATTCCCATAGAGTCTGGTTGATTTGATAGCGCTATCTTAGCCTCAATTGTGGCGAGATTGTCTAGTTTCATGTTATTTTGCCTGTAATTTTTATCTAGATATGAAGTGTCTTTCAGCAGTTTTTTTGTTTGTTCACTCTGAGGTCTCCTTGTTTTGGTTGCCTGTGCAGGACTCTCAGCAAGTCCAGGTGGGATTTAAACCTGACCTCAGAGTACCTGAGCTTTTATTTCCTACACTGTCCAGCGGCTGTGTAGTTGGGTGCTCCTGTGCAGCTGAATCTTTGTCTCTTAATGGTAAGAGAGTTTTACTTAGCATACTTGACCTCGACCAGCAGCTATGTCAAAACTCCAGAAAGGTTGGGGAAATCCTACTACTGAGTGCCAACAATTTTGCTTAACTCCCATTACTTATGGATGTGTAAGTTAGGGAAAACTGGAAACCGGTAGCTTGCAGATATCCTTTTAATAACCTTTCCCTGTTTTGTAAGAAGCATTTATCTATTTATTTTGGTGTACAGTAGAGTAGACGTTTAATGTCCCTAAGGTGCACTTGTTGATTTATGGACAACAGTCAATGAGTAATACAAATAACTACAGCAGTGAATAGTAAATGTGCCCCAAAAACTGTGGACAAATGTACGAGTGAGAGCGAGTTTGCTGAAAGAAGGATAAACATAGATCTGAGAACTGAAATGGAGTGTTTCAACATCTCCTACCAAAGCCTGCCAGCAAAGAGAGACATGAAAAAACAAATCAAACCATGACAGCTGTTGCATCATGCACTGAACAAAAAGCAATACTCCCTGCCTGAATATTAGACACGAAGAGAAAACATAACAGGACAGAGGGCAGAGTGCTGTAGAGCGATAGGTGCTGTGGTTGCTGAACAGTGTTATCATGTCTGTCCACAGACATTATTTAGGGTGTGTTTCATGATTAACTGGGCAGTTCCTCAACACGCTTGTTCTGTATAGGAGGACTGATATTGTAGTCATGAACAATACTGAGCTGCTCTGAGAATCATAGTTTTATTAAGGAAGCTCATCTGTGGGATCAGGACGAGGGCTGATCCAGGCATTTTTGATTGCCCATACAAATCCTTTACTGTGACAACCTTATACTGTGGTAAACACATGTGAAAAAGAAGCTAGTTTATCATTGTGTTTAACTTAACTACTGTACTTCATATTCTCCTCTTTATTCATACAGAATTCTGTCTTTTAAAATAATCCAAACAAAGCTTATTTTGTTTTACTACATTTGGTCATTTCTTGAATACATAGAGAGCTACAGTCTGTTGGTCTTGAAGAGATGATGAATTCTCCATCTGTTGGAGAACAATCGACTGTTACTGCTACTTGACTACGACTGGCAGTGAACTAGCTCACAGGCTGCATATACACACAACACAAAGCTTGAATGGCCAGAGTGATTTGGCATTTTACCCCCATGTCACATGACCAACCACGAGTCACATATGGAAGAGAGGTTTAACTGATAGGGATTTACTGACATTCGCTCAGTCTAAACACATTAAACATACTGAATGTACCCTAGATATTGCAGAGAGCTTGCAGAATAAATCAGATGTGTAGTTTAAGGGGGTGTTTTGCAGAGATTTTAATTGGTGGAACCATACACAGGCTGAGAAAAAGCTAATGTATAACTAGAGGAGATCACAATAGTTGGTCCAAGGTGCAGAGCAGGAACAGTATACATCCTAGTCAAGCTGCTAACTATGGTATCTTTGATTTTTAGTTGTGGGTTTTATGGGCTGGGTTTGTTTAGTCAGTGTCCTACATATTAAACTAGAGCAGCCTTTGGCCTTACTAAATGACTTCCACAAAAGACATACAGTTAACAATACACCCTTTGTATCTATTGTTTTAAATGTTTCTGTTCTAGAGTTCTGCTTACTCTCACAATACTGTGTAGCATTGTAGGAGATCTAATAAAAGTTAAATGTCTCTTGGGTCTCAGGATCCCTGTTTTGTAGTCCTTACCACTTATGAAAAAACAAGTCAAGGACATACTTTGGTGTTTATTTTTATGGTGAAACAAAGAGATACAAAGCTAAAGAGGAAGAGATGAAAACATTAAAATAGCTACCACAGAGGACATGGCGTTTACAGCCTCCCTCTGGCGTAGTCTAATTCCTGCAGACAGACAGGAAGGCAATGTGATTTATGCTTTAACAACTGGGGGAAGTAACAGTGCTTGTGTGTTTTGATTCTTTGTGTGAGTCCCAGTTATTGTATTATATTGTCATATAATAACTATCACAAAGTGATTCAGAAAGAGAGAAAGACAGAGGGAGGAAAAAAGTATGAGAACAAGCATGTAACTAATGTTGAAATCTAAAGTGAATGATTCAACAGAATAAGTAAACAAATGTAAAAGTGAAAATCTACAGCACTGCTACAACTTCTAGAGGTTGCAATGTTGATTACAGCGCACAATACTAAAGTGATGGATGGAACAAATACTTATCTTTAAGCTACATATACTTTTTCACCTGAGGAAAACTCATAATGTGTGGAATAGTTCAACCTCTGGGGAACATAGGTTTATATATATATATATTAGGGCTGTCAATGTTAACACGTTATTGCTTGAGATTAATCTGGAATATTAACACAATTCAAATTTTTTACGCTAATTAATCGTATTACCAAGTTTGACCCCAACTTCCTCCCATAATTCCAGCACAAACTTTTACCTGACTAAATTACTAAAAGCCACGGTGAACGCAGATAACACGATGACTGAGGAGACATTCGCCAGTGTGCTGAACGACAAATTTCCTTTTAAAAAGCTTCCAAATGGAGGTTAAGATAAAACCAAAGTTGTGTGCACATATGTGATGAACTGTCTTTCCACCGAAGCACAAGTCTGAAGTACCATCTACGGGCAAAGCACATCTTTGCCGATGTTAGCAACGATGCTAGCACTGAGACAGGACCAAGCCATGTACGTCAGACCACACTGGCAGAGTGCAGCCAGGGTAAGTGAACAAAGACAACAACTAAGCTCATTCATTTGGGTGAGATGCTACTTTGCAAACAATTCACAGGCAAGCTGTTTACGTTCTCTTTGTAGCAGACGTTACTGTAACTGTTCTTTATGTCGTTGTCTGCTAATAAAGTCTTCATTCATTATGGCTGTACAAAGCACTCCCTGAGACTTTACTCTGCGAATTAAGAGAAAAATCATCAGAACTAAGCTGAGATGTTAGAATAAAGTGATGATTCCTCTAACCAGTTTGTCATGCATTTCTTTTTTCCAACACCACTCATTTTATTTTATCCCCCCCCCCCAAAAAAAGAATGTGATTAATCATGATTAATCAATTGACACCACTAATA
>JAVQJD010027510.1:0-11872 GCA_036023655.1 Nannoperca australis | reverse complement strand
GTGTGTGTGTGTGTGTGTGTGTGTGTGTGTGTGTGTGTGTGTGTGTGTGTGTGTGTGTGTGTGTGTGTGTGTGTGTGTGTGTGTGTGTGTGTGTGTGTGTGTGCGTGCGTGCGTGCTCCTGTGGTCAGTAAGGTGATCTGAGAGCCACAGTTAAAAACACAAACGGAGATGAAAGAAAAGTGCAGAGTCAACACAACAGCTGCAGACGGCCACATTGTTTGTGAAGAAAAGCCGACGCTGTTGAATTAAGGCAGAAAAAAACACAGCATGGCTTAATTACTGTCGCATAATACCAATTATTTTGTCTCCACACCCTTATCTTAATTACTTCAAAAGACCAACTTCAATTAGGACGTGAAAACTGCATCTAGAATTGGCAGTCCAATCCCCAGCTCCCCACGGAGGCAACGTCACTCAATTACACACACATACACACTCAATTATTCTTACACACGCACGCTGAATCTTACCAACAAATTTGCTGATAATTAATTGACATGCCAGGCATAATATTCAGCATAAATAAATGAGCATTGTTCTGAAAACGAAGATGAAAGTGTAGCAATTAATTCCCTGAATCAGTACGGAGCGAACCAGGAGCCGTCCAAATCACTTCATGTGTGTGAGATTCCAGTGAAATGTCACTGATTTATCTAATCGGTGAGTGTGAATTGGAACGATGTGCAGTTATGTTTCAGAGGCAAAACCAGGTCGTTTAAGTGGAGGAACAAGAACCAACTAATAATGGATTGACTTGAATTCTATCTGCAGGCCTTTTCTTCTTCTTCTTCTTCTGTTGTCGCTCACTTAAACCTCTAAAAGCTGGAGAATCTTTAGGTAATATTTCCAGTAGACGTTCAGAGGCGGTTCTCATTTATCCTGCTGACAAATATGATCGATTGAACAATTAAAAGGAGGACACTGAGTTTTGGCAAATGGCAAAAAAAATCTTTAAATGTTTGGACACTTGAATCCTTCTTGGATCGTGTGTGTGCGTGTGCGTGTGTGCGTGTGTGCGTGTGCGTGTGTGCGTGTGCGTGTGTGCGTGTGTGCGTGTGTGCGTGTGTGCGTGTGTGCGTGTGTGTGTGTGTGTGTGTGTGTGAACCACTAGCCATTTAAAAATCATCCACAAAGTTTCAAGTCATCAACTAAATACCGGTATTCATGTGCTGCAGTCCTTTGGTAACTAACTATCATTCAACACACACGATGGGGGGGTTAAATTGAGTTTAATGGCCGCTGTTGGTGCCGGTGCATCTGTTGCAATACAAAAAAATCTGCAACTTTAAAGACTATAGTGTAAATTACCCACCGTCGAATCCTCCATCCCATAACGCTTTCGTGCTCTTGGTGCCGTTGCAGTCGTCTATTTTGAAAACAAACAACTTGAAACTTTATTGCTATTTCTCTGCCTGTGATGAGTTCTCTGTCTCGATTCGGGGGCCACCTCCTTCGAAGGCTGCATTTGAAGACTGAATGTGTCACGTTGCTGCGACAAGGCCTTCCAGCAGAGAAGAGCAGCTGCCTTTTTTTACCAAAATTGGAGGATCCAACCGCACTCGGTTCGAAGACGTGGCCTTCGTAGGATGCGGCCCCAGAATTGAGGCACAGCTACAGAAAAAGTTGTTACCTTTACAAAATATACACTTATTTTTATTTGAGAATAAATGTTCTCTTCTATTAAAAGACTTGTGTGTGTGTGTGAGCCAGTTACCTCTTTCATCTTTAATTCAGGACGAGCCTGTCGCAGTGGTTTAAACACCACAGTCTACATACCTGCAGAGAAGATATAATTACTGGATTCAAATGTTGCCTGACGTCAGTAAAACCAATCGGCATGTCCGTCTCTCAGCTTCCTTTAGACGAGCGAGGAGCTGTTGACACAGTGTTGTCTCATCTTCTAAAACACCCTTTAGTGTCCGTTAAGAGTGCGCTGAGAGGGGTAAAGTGCACTGTGTGTGTGTGTGTGTGTAGGGGAGGTGGGGGGTGATACCCAGGCTGTGTTTGTGAAGAGATGAAAGGTAATGCAGACCAACGGGTCACATGTCTGGCTGCATGACGGAGGGCTGTTACCATCCTAAACTTGGAGGGCTGGCGGAGGAGGAGGAGGGGTGGGCCTCTTCTGGTGGGTGAGTAAGGCAGCATAGGTGGGAGGTGGAGGGCTGTTCTTGTCCCTGACCCTTGTCTAAGTGGCGCTGCAATGTTTACTGTGAGGAAGGAAGCTGTCAACTGTGTTTGCTCCCATCTCAACAAGAGGGAGCACCTCCTCACCCACCCCCCTGCAAACAGACGGAGAGAGACCAGTGTGCAGTGCGTTTCTGAGGACACAAAATCAAAAGCAAGGGAAGGACTTCTTTCTCTGGCTGACTCCGTTTGGTCTGCGCTGGCCGGAGCGACAGGCCTCCCCAGCGAGGTCCCGGAGGTGATTGGCAGGGCTATAGAGTTTCCCCCTGGTGTAAAGTCCCTGTGGCTCTCCTCCAGAGGGTGACTGCATTCCTGACCAGGTCATGAACTGACCACCTTTACCACGGCCACCCCCCACAAACACCATCAACCCCTCAGAATCCCCCCACCTGAGCTGCAGAGCAACCCCACATTTTCGACTGCTCGCTTCTGCCTGCGTGACTCTGAGCTGTAATTTAGTCATCAGGGCAACGTTTCCAGTGAGAGCTGAGTGAAGGAGAAGAGGAAACATATATCACATGTGTGAGTTATAGATGACAAATCATTTTCCAGTGTTTCAAAACGGATATCTGTGTTCAATAAGAACATCCGGAATCATTAAAGGCATACTCCATTTTAGATTATATTATTAGATTATGTCTTTTAGATATTTAGTAGTTCATCTCCCTAAAGTTAAGGGACTCACAAGAGACAAAAAAACAAAACACATTCAAAATAGATGCACAGAGGCTAATTATCCTGACTTTTATTCACTAGCATGGGTTACGCTTCAAAACATCAAATCCTACAATACCCATAATGCAACAGAATTTTTATCCAAAGATCTTCCCTGCCCACATCTTTTAAACTACACCCCCAGGGTTTTTTATACGCATCCTGATTATAATCTCCAAACCCAATCTGAGATCACTCTGATGACATCACCATGACCTCATCAGGGTTATTTAGACTTGACAAAACTTATTGTATTTAATTTCCATTTTTAAAGTATTGGCAGCTTTTTTTACGTTTAGATTTACGCTGCAGCTTTTTAAACATGAGTTTTCCATTGTCTAAATCCAGCTGCTTTTCACTTGTGTAAGCTGTTGCTAGAGTGCTTCATCCAGACGGTTTATGGTCTGTTTACTCTTTGACGCACACATATCTGCCTATATTACTGTATGGCAGTCGCTATAGACGTATTGTCTCTGTTTCTGTTGCTATTGTTGTGCCTGTGGGTGGGTTGTTGAGATGGATTAATGCTTCGTTGTTTATTCCGGGTTTTTTTCTTTCACCCTGGCAACATTATTGAGCCTGTAACTGCTTAATTTCTTCCCTACCCTCCCATACTGCCACACACACACACACACACACACACACACACACCCCAGCACCCTTCAGGCCTACCTCTGGGGCCCGAGTGTGATGAGCTGCGCCCATCCCTGCTGCCTGTACTCTCAATCTCTATCTCGACCCCAGCAGAAAGCCAGGGAAATTACGCGCCTTTTCCTGGAATGTGATTAGATTCCTGATGTTGGCAGCCACACATCTCTGTTTTTTAATTGGGTTCCGAGGCGCGACGAGATTAGTCTCGTGACATCATTGATGGTCTGTTTGTGCGTGTGTGTGTGTGTGAGGGGAGGTTGGTGGTGTCTGCTGATAAGGCACGGTAAGGGGGTGTCATGGGTTTTTGTGGGTGAATCCCCCACTCCCCAGTGGATGATGCTTCCTAATAGGGTCTGTGAGTGTATGAAGCACACACATGCACATATGCACTGAGAGGTATTTATTTGCTTTTGTTTGTTTGCAAGATTGCCATGTGAGGGTGTATTTTGTGCCACACATTCATGCAGCATTAGTCACATTTCTTTAGTGTCTGTCTGATAAGTGTTGCTTCCATTGAAACAATTGAACAAACACGTGTCATCGCTCTCTGCTATCATAAATTATCTGCAAATTTCAGTCAAATCAATACTTGCCAAAAGCCTTTATAGGCCTTACGTTACATAGCTACAGTCTCTACCTGTATACTTATGTAATTTATACTTCGTGCCAGCTCCAGTGATGATCATATTGCAAATGAAATATATGTTAACAGTCGTCAAGATTCATTTTGTCACTGTGTTGAGTCGCGGTCAGGTCAAGTCAAGACAAGTCAACTTCACAGTGCGCACAAGTTGTTTTGACTAAAATTACTTCAGGAGAATTTGAGCTTTTCTTTTATATTTCAGATGGATACAAGATTTGGAATCAACATCTAGTTACTTTACAACATGAGAGTGACTCAACAAAACTTTAAAATGCCGAATCAGCTACTCGGACAGCTTCCGAAGAACTTTCAAAACAGATCATTCTGGTTTATTGAGGGATGAGGGATTGAGGATGTGTTGTTTTTACCTCCAAATAGAGTTGTTTCTAACCTGAGGGCCAAGTTGTTGTCTGATTGTGGTAAATTGTGTTTCTAGCTCAGTTAGACAATGTTGTTCCCAGATCTCAGCTAAGTACTTTGTCGAGTACAATGTTACCATAACTGACAGATAAGATGCACAAAACTATGAAAATGAGACTCAAGCGAACCAGAATCATCCTTAACTTTTGCCTAAATGTTGCTTCACAGTGCTGAACAGAGTCTGTGTCCAGTCATTTGAGCTCGCTGCTGTTTTCTAACAATTAAAACCTTTAAAATTAAAATATTTAGTAAAGTGACAACATGTAGCACGTGAAACAGGTGCCGCGGGTGAAACTGAAGGTCATGGACAGTGTGAATGGGGGTGGGCGGGTGGGGGGGTTGTGGTGGGTGTAAAGGTCTCCTACTCCTCGCCTCCCCTCCTCCTCAGGCCAGAGAACAATCAGCCTGGCGTCTGATACTTCCTGCCCGGCAATAATTACCCCACCTAATTAAAACTTAATTGCTGGCCTCTCCGACCGCCATCATAAATGAGCAATGGGAGCCGGGGCGGGGGCGTAAGCCTGCTGGGATGTTTGTGTGGACGGCAAATTGGTTTATCCCTATCAGATTCCTCAGTCCCTGGCCCCGCGCACGCTACTGCACCGCTCTACTGCCCAGAAACAGAAAGAAAGGGAGAAGGCTTAATGTGATGGAGGCCAGACAACGCCTAATGAGATATACTTTTTTTTTTTTCTTGCTTCTTTTTAAAGCACACTTTCATTCACAGTTTCGGTAAGTTGGCTTAAAGAAGCGGGCCGAGGCCGGTCTGGCCAGGTTTTTATTTTTTTGGAGAGAGTGATAAAAAGTTTTCCTGATGACAAGAGAAAAAAAAGACTTGGGGAGTGAGGGGGGGGGGGGCAGAAAGAGGGGGAAAAGAGACAGAGATAAGGAAGTCAGGATTCATGGCCCCACTGCAAAATCATCAGGGGTAAATGAAAGAGGAAATGCTGTGTTAATCGTTATGGATTCTCATAATTGTTACGATTAAATTTCATAATTGACTAATGGCCAGCTGCGGCTTACATTACACGCAGGATAAATACATCACATTAAACATGCAAGCTGAGAGGAGATGAGCAGAGATGGATGGATAGATAGGACAGGACGGATGGATGGATGGATGGATAGACGGACATACACACCAGGCTTTACAGGCCTGCGAGCGACTCACGGATGAAACACTGCAGGCAGATTGGCAGGACATGAGTGAGAGCAGCAAAGGTTAAAAAGGCAGGAGAGTGATGGAGAGAAGGGGGAGGAGAAATTGGTGGGAAGAAGAGATAGAGGAAGCGATGAAAAAGGAGGGGGAGAGGTGGAGAGAAAAAGATGGAGATATAGAGGGAAGCTAGATTCATGGCCTCCGGGTGGTATTAAGCTGCGTGCCAGGGTGTGTGTGTGTGTGTGTGTGCGTGTGCGTGCTCTCCACCACCCTCCCTTCTTCCTATGAACTCCCGATTTCCCTAAACCCCATCTCTCGCTCTCGCCATCCTTCACTCTTGAACTCTCTCCGCTTTTGCCTCCTTTTCTTCATCTCCATCCCAGGGAAACAAGCGAAAGGCAGTTGCGATGAGCAGATAGCGGGACGGGGGAGGGGGGGGGGGGCGCTGGAAGGGCAGGGGAGGCGGAGGTATGGAGGGAAGGAGAAAGTTGGAGGGTGATTAGAGAGAGATGACAGGTGACATCCATAAAGGGATTACAGAGCGGGCCTCAAAGACAGGGCCCTAATCCTGGCTTTGTACAGGCACAGATAAACAGCTCCACTGATGGCTTGCTCTCTTAAAAAGTGAACATGAGCTACACAAATAACTTCCTAATTCCCCCTTTGTAGAAGTGAGTGCACGCTAGAACACAAATAAGTTCCCTAATTCTTCCTTTGTACAAGTGAGCCCAAGAAGCACAAAATAACTTGCTCTCGAGGTGTTTGTGAACAGGATGCTCTATAAGAGGCAAGAGTTGACTGTGGGTGTTTGGGTGTTTGCAGGGGGTGGCGGGGTGGGGCGGGGGGCCCACAGAGTGTAGATATGTGTCTTGGAAATGTGCGACTGCACTTGGTAGCATGTTGTTGTGACTTTTGAAAGATTTACACACTCGCATTCAGCCACAGTGCTCGGGAATGAGAATTAAAGTGAGATAGACTTCATTCTGAAACGCACACACACACACACACAGAGAGAGAGAGAGAGAGAGAGAGAGCTGTCAGTTTGTGGTCTAATTAAGCGTTACCTTAAAGACAGAGAGGGAGTCAAACATGCACACACACCACACACACACCTGTGCTGCACAGACAGGAAAGACCACCAACTGAAAGTCTGGTTTCCCATGTAGGAGTGTGTGTGTGTGTGTGTGTGTGTGTGTGTTCTGTACGTGTGCCTGAGCTCAGCGGACTGTCAATATTTGTGCACAGACTTTAGTTTACCAACAGTCCCAGGAGGCGGCTGAGTTACAGTCTAGTAACGCTGCATGTTCAGAAAGTCTCCAACCATCGGTGTTAAACTGCTTGTGTTCCTCAAAATTTAAAACCACATTTCCCATGAAGCTTCCTGTCACAAACAGCACTCTCAGGTGAGAAGTTTCTCTCCTGCCCTTTACAGCAGAAGACAAAAATGTTGCAGTGGCAACGTCTGAAAACTGATTTCAAATTAGAAACTTTTATTGTGTTAAATCCTGGTTTCGGGAATTAATCAGCCCGCGACTTTTTGTCTCCCCCAAGCTCCAAACGCTCATTCCTAAGTATCAAAATGAGTTGTTGGAGATGAAATGAAGCGTTGTTGTGCACTTGCTTCACCTCAGATTTATTCAGAAACAGATTTTAGATTTTAGACATACGAGAAAGGCCTGCCGTGTTTTTCGAGTTAGAAAATCACAAACAAAGACAAGTGACGATAATGATGGAAGGCACATTGATGTTGCCCTGGTGCTGACTCCAAAACTGGAATTGTATTCTGTTTCTGTGAATATTTCTGCTTTATTACAATAAGAAAATAGTTTGCCAGAGCAAGTTTGGTCTCAAAAATAGATAAATACGGATAATCAGGATGACAAAATGATAGATTGTAAGTCTTTATGAAGAATATGGATCAGGAGGACGTCCAACAATTTCCAGGTGCTGCCTAACATATTGGACCTGAGCCACACTAATAATATCACATACACATATACATTAAAGCAACACCCCCACCTTGTTAAGTAGCCCAGGCAACATTTTGTTTAAAACCATCATATCCAGATCCAGATCCAGATCCAGATCCAGATATGTTCCAAACCAAATGTGAAGTTTTAGTTGAGGCTGCAGCTTCCAGTGACGGGACAATCTGTAGAGCTACCGGCACACTGGGTGACATATTCATTGGAAAGAGATATGTATGAGCGTTGGGCATGCAATGAACATCACAGCCTCATGGGGCCACTAGCATGGCTTTAGACCTTTAGCCCATAAGCAGTCGGGTACAACCACCGTTTGTTATTTTTACACACTGACACAGTTGTCTTGTTCACAGGCGCTTGAAAGTTAAGAGTATGTGTTACTCATTCATCCCCCCCCCCACCCATGTCAAGAGATTCCAACAGGGTCGGACCAATTTAAGTTAACAGATAGCGTTTTGATTGCGGGGGCCATCTCTCAGACTGGCTTTGATAGCCGCGTGGCACCCTCTGGCCCTCTCTTTCTTCCTTTAAATATGCACGGTCAAATCTCTATCTGCTATTTCACACTTTCCCTTTCATCACTCTCCATTACCTGGTAATGAATAGATCCTTTCTCTTTCTTCTTTTCCCCTTTCTGTTAACTTCATGCAAATTCGTCTGTAGTCCCTCCGCCACCGACACATCGGCGGGGACTTTGTGAGGTAGAAGAGCAGGTCTGGCTAATGACTTCATTTTCTCTTTCATGGCGCTTTCGGTGTGTCGGCAGCGGGGTTCCTCCCTCACAGCGATGACTTGGATGACACAGATACTATAATGTGAAACGTACAGGCTGAAAGAAGCATGACTAGATGTGTGGGATTGATGCAGAAACGGGTCAAGCATTGATTGGACGGCTATTTTGAGGACTGTCAAATGCACTGATACTGAGAAGTTGAGTGTGGGTGTGACCGAGGAATAGGAGAAAAATTAGCAAACGGCGGCTACAAACGCACAAACACACACGCGTGCTACACACACACACACACACACACCTCAGCCCCCTCTAATAATCCGCTAATCCTGTTTATCATCAGCCAGCTCTTCTTAGTGCGAGCGATACATGAGAGAAATCACACTCACAAACACACTCCAATGTGCAGAGCCGAGATACAGTATAAATACACACATCTCTGTTTCTTGATTTCTTCCTCAATCTTCACTCCGTTTTGCTTTTTTCCTCTACGCTGTGTTATGCATCAGCTATGCAGTTACACATCACAATCCCACATCAATGCCCGGCCTCTCAGAAATAGGAGTGTTTGCTTCTTGCCTCTGTGTCTGAAGAGTTTTACTAAGCTGTGGGGGAGCTCACTTCTTCACTCTCCTCGTTGCTTTTAACACCACAAAAATTGAGATACTTCCTTGTGGGACATTGCAAATACATTTGGCCCTAAACTACAGCTGAACTTTTCATTCCTTCCAAAAGAAAAAGCATATTTTCTTCGATATCCCAGTTTGAAAATAGGAATATAAGGTATAATCACAGATGATCCTGCCTTGGCTACCTAAGAAGGCAATAAATCTATATTTTTCATATTTCCCTTTTGGGATGCTGATTCTACTAAGAGCTAAGTAAGTTGTAAATATAGCCATAATCGCCGTTTCTCATTTCATAAGGTAATCTTCTGCGCTTAAGAGGTCATTGGAGGAATTGCTATTTGGCTGTTGAGAAGCACAGAGCAGGTTTAGTCAAGCCTAGTATTGTGTAACTCTTGCATGGCATATCTTTGAAGGAAAAGGGAGAGTGGGGGAGGCGGGTGAGGAGGACAAGGATAGAGGAGGGGAAACGCCTCAGTTTCACAAAGGCAAAAAGTAGTTCAACACAGCATGATACTGTTACTCTGCAAGTTTCAGCTTTGTGACCTGCAGAACTTTAAAGAAGCGCAGGCAGAGAGTTTGGTCTGATATCGGAAACAAAATATAATGTCAAATTTCTGAGTTAAAGTGCTAATCCAGGGAGAAAAGGTTTCTAAGAGCTAATAACAGCAAGCAGGCTCTTGCACAGGTACAGGAAGTCTTTAAGTATTTAAAATAAATTCAAATTGAATGCATTAAAAAGTTTGGAAATTACACAAAACTGTCGATTCAAAACCCATTTCTGTGAATCAATATTGTGATTTTGTCATGAGAAATAATAAACTATGGATTAACTAAGAGGCCACAGCCATGCTAGCAGCTCTGCCACACTGTACTTTAGTGCACAGGGGATTGGAGCTAAATGCTAAACATCGCGCTCACATGCTAGCAATGACAATGTTGGCATGCCGACGTTTATCAGGTATAATGTTTACCTTGTTAACCATGTTGGTTTAGCGTGTTAGCATGCTAACATTAGCTAATTTGCACCCAGCACAACATAGAGCTGAGGCTGATGCCAATATTGATTTATGGTGATGGCACTAAATGAAAAGTTACGTTATCCTGGGGGTAACATATCTGTAGCAGTTGTCATGGGAATCCATTAAATATTTGTCGAGACATTCAACTACAAATGTAAAAGGTAACTTCATAGTGAGGCTGCTTGGAAAAGTCAGGAGATCCAGTAGGTAGGGTTCATCCTCTGGGGACCATGAATGTCGTCTAATACTTAGATATTCCTGAAACAAAGTGACAAACTCTTGACAAATACAGCTCTGAACACTGCCCAAAAACATTCAGCTCTAATCACTAAGCACTATGCAAACACTTGGAAAACGTGTGAGATTTCACTGAGTGATTTACACCAAGTCCATGTCAGATTTTCTATGATTAAAACATCTACACTCGGTTCCGCCGCTCTAATTAATGTGAGCGATGGCTTGGCAGCGGGTGAGCTGTTTCCTTGCTTATCTGTCGCCACCATCAACACCTACTTCATGACAAATTACATCCACAACTTGACCAGGAAAGATGGAGGTGGAGATAAAGCTGCCTTTGGAGGCTTTGCAAAGAAAGAACATTTGAAAGAGACGAACAGCATCAACTTGAATTCAGCTTTTTCTTTTGTTGTAATGTGTTTTCTCTTAAAAGACTGACACTTTGATGTCAGTCCAAATGTGCTGAGAGGCCAAAGAGGCCTCAGGGAAGCAGAGAGGTCTGGTCATTTAGGACTACCTTTAAACACCGGGGGGCCATTCCATTTCCTGAGTCCAGGAAGCCCACTGTTGAGGAAACTCTGTGGGTTCGATTTCTCTCATTTCCTCCTCTGACACCGTTCCTGGTTGGAGTACAGGAATGCAGCCAGGGAAGCACCTCGGCGGCATCCTGTGGACATTTCCTGACTTCAAGAAATAAGACATTGACACAGCAGAGCAGGGTTGATTCATTTATTGTGGCTGGAGGTGAGAGGCGAAGTGCTTCACAATCAGCATGTGTACTCAGTCGCAATTATGCTTCTGAGATACTTTCTAAACTTTAATAAGTGAAAAAGAGAAGGCAATACGGTGTTAAATACAGCACATGGACCATCTAAGCTGACATAACCCTATTATACACACACACAAACTGTCACATACACATTCTAGGACACACACATGCACACACACAGTAATTTCCTCAGATGGCCTGTAATCTTGCAGGCCTCCATCTCGGCGGCTTAGCCCAGTGGACTGGGGCAGCCGCTGCCAGCTTTCTGCCCAGGGCGGGGGGCCCGAAGGGGGTGGGGGGGGGGAGCACAGGGGAGCCGCAGGGCCTGGAGGAGCCCCACATGGATTGTATTTGGGAGCCTGAGGCATGAAATGGAATAGGTTTAATCTGTTATCACCTGCAGGGGAGCGTCGGGGCCAGCCACTGACAGATATAGCGGTTGAGGTGGTGGTGGTGGTGTTGGGCTGTGGGGGGTGGTGGGTCGCAGCACCTCAGTACCCGCTGGTAAATGAAATATCAGCCACTACAGGCGGAGAGTGATATTAGTTTAATTTCTCTGAAGCTCATCTCTTCCACCTCCCCACCTGCCTCTGTCCCTCTCCATCAGTATCTCTCTCTCTCTCTCTCTCTCTCTCTCTCTCTCTCTCTCTCTCTCTCTCTCTCTCTCTCTCTCTCTAACTCTCTCTCTCTCTCTCCCACAAAAAAGAGACAACAAACAAAAAGTGTGGGAAA
>JAVQJD010027497.1:0-15823 GCA_036023655.1 Nannoperca australis | reverse complement strand
GAGGGAGGAGGAGGAGGGAGGAGGGGGGAGGAGGAGAGAGGGAGGAGGAGCAGGGAGGAGGAGAGAGGAGGGAGGAGGAGAGAGGGAGGAGGAGCAGGGAGGAGGGGGGAGGAGGGAGGAGGAGGGAGGAGAACGAACAGTGTGAATAAAAATGGAAAACAACCAAAACAATGGGGACCGGTCACCGCTTTGCATTGTGGGATCCAGCAGGTGAGGTAGACTCGAATCAGTGCGACATCCAGGTGTCTCTGGTGTTCTGCAGGGTTAGCTTTTGTTTGCATGCTACATGCTACATGTTTCATGCTACATGATTCATGCTATATGCTACAGTACCAATCAAAAGTTTAGACACACTTTCCCAATGGGAATGGGAAAGTGTGTCTAAACTTTTGATTGGTACTGTACATGTTACAGGCTACATGTTACAGGCTACATGTTACAGGCTACATGTTACAGGCTACATGTTTCCTGCTACAGGCTACATGTTACAGGCTACATGTTACAAGCTACATGTTACAGGCTACATGTTTCCTGCTACAGGCTACATGTTACAGGCTAGATGTTTCCTGCTACAGGCTACATGCTACAGGCTACATGTTTCCTGCTACAGGCTACATGTTTCATGCTACAGACTACACGTTTCATGCTAAAGACTGCATGTTACAGGCTACATGTTTCCTTCTACAGGCTACATGCTACAGGCTACATGTTTCCTGCTACAGACTACATGTTTCATGCTACAGACTACACGTTTCATGCTAAAGACTGCATGTTACAGGCTACATGTTTCCTGCTACAGACTACATGTTTCATGCTACAGACTACACGTTTTATGCTAAAGACTGCATGTTACAGGCTACATGTTTCCTGCTACAGACTACATGTTTCCTGCTACAGACTACATGTTTCCTGCTACAGACTACATGTTTCATGCTACAGACTACACGTTTCATGCTAAAGACTGCATGTTACAGGCTACATGTTTCCTGCTATAGGCTACATGCTACAGACTACACGTTTCATGCTAAAGACTACATGTTTCATGCTACAGGCTACATGCTACAGACTACATGTTTCCTGCTACAGACTACATGTTTCATGCTACAGGCTACATGTTTCATGCTACAGGCTACATGCTACATGCTATCATTGCGTGCTGCTGGTTCTTCTTTTGCTGTTTTCCCCCCAAATCTCCCAAAACATGGAGCTCAGATTGAACCAGAAGTTTGCAGAAACTCTGACCTGCTGCTGGTGACGGAGGACATGACGGAGATACAAGCTTTCTGTTAGTTTCATGTGTTCATGTGAGGAAGGTCACGGCCTCCTCATCGCTCCACACACACACACACACACAGTGTTTACAGCCCTTCACTCTGACTCACAAACCAGCAGGAAACTCTTTTTACAGATTTCTTGATTTCTTTTGCTTCATTTGTTCCCGCTCTGGACTTCTGATGTTAAAACTGATGAAGTGCATTAAAATGAATGGAAACACACAAACTGCAGAGAGCTTTAACATCCAGATCTGATGTTATTACGTTTGCCTTCTTCGTTAAAAGCAGCTGCATGTTTTATAAAATCTGCTGTTCGATCATCACAGAAACCAGAAATCTGCATTTATAGAAACAACGTGGACTTTGATTAAAAACCAGAGTTTTACTGAACGTGACACGATGTTCTGCTAATTATACTTTAATCAGGCATTTTATGACTTATTCCCACGCTGTAAAACACACGTGGTCATGTGACCTGTGTGTGTGTGTGTGTGTGTGTGCACAGCAGCAGTGCAGCATTAAGAGGAGTGTTCGTGTGGATCCAGTTAATTTAGTATTGATCTGGTTGTATTGGTAGTATAGATACTTTAGGGACGCAGTGCTTCCTGCTGCTTTCTCTCACAGTGAAATAAAGAATTGATCTGAAAAGAGAGAGAGAGAGAGAGAGTGTGTGTGTGTGTGATTGTGTGAGTGTGAGTGTGTGATTGTGTGTGTGAGAGACTGAGTGTGTGTGCGTGTGTGTGAGTGTGTGATTGTGTGTGTGAGAGACTGAGTGTGTGTGTGTGTGTGTGTGTGTGAGTGTGAGTGTGTTTGAGTGTGTGTGTGTGTGCGTGTGTGCATGTGTGTGTGTGTGAGTGTGTGTGTGTGATTGTGTATGTGAGAGACTGAGTGTGTGTGAGTGTGAGTGTGTGTGTGTGTGTGTGTGTGAGCGTGAGTGTGTGTGAGAGTGTGCGTGTGTGTGTGAGTGTGTGTGTGATTGTGTGTGTGTGAGAGAGAGTGAGTGTGTGTGTGAGAGAGAGAGAGTGAGTGTGTGTGCGTGTGTGTGTGTGTGATTGTGTGTGTGTGTGTGTGTGTGTGCGCGTGTGTGTGTGTGTGAGCGTGTGTGTGTGAGAGAGAGTGAGTGTGTGTGCGTGTGTGTGATTGTGTGTGCGTGTGTGTGATTGTGTGTGTGTGTGTCAGGTGAGCTCAGTGTGTGTTTAAGCTCAGTGCTCACAGTCTAATCTGCTTTGTGGGTCCTATAATTAGAGGAGCCGGGTGACTGAAGGGAGACTTTCCTCCCAGCCAGAGAAGAAGTGAAAGTAGCGTCAGGCTGAAACCGTCCTCTTCGGCCTGTTTGTGAAGCCTCCACCCTGCGTCTTCTGTCCTGGAGCTGCAGGACGGAGCTGTGCAGCAGGGATCTGCAGGTTTCCAGGTAAGAGCAGAGTCAGCCGGCATCCAGGTCGCAGGCCGAGCTGCGGCCCGGAGCTTCGCTCATTAATTACTAAACTATCCAGCAGCTGTTTAAGGTAGCAGACCCGTCCAGCTTGTTTCTGATTTTATTAAAGTCCAGCTGCAGTTATTGATTATTAGTTAGTCGGTTATTTGCAACATGAAGAAATGTTGATTTGAATGGATTTTGGAACTCTTCTGTAATTCTTTGTTTTACTTCTGTTTGGACATAATCAAGCTCTGAGTTTTGGAACTACAGTTCCCATAATGCCTTGTGGGGTGTAAACAGGAAGGATTATGTCACCATGGAGTCAGTGAGTTGGGATCACCTGTGTCCACCTGTCTCCTTCACCACACACTGTATCTTTGCCCCCCCCATGTTTACACACCTCTGCTGTGAGCACAATGTGACATATGTCATTTATAGTAGAAGAAAAGCAACTAATTCTTACACTTCAGAAGCATCACATTTCATATTTTTCAAAATAGTAATTCTTTGTTAATGATCGCAGCTCTGATTTAAAGCAGCTATATTTGATAAGTTTCCACTTTCTGCACAGAAACGTCGTCATTCCAGCGTTTACTGTAAACTTTTACCGATTCCTTTGAATTGACTTTGGTTGAAGTGGCATAAAAAGGACATGAAGACAGGTAACATAAAGGCCTTCAGCAGGTGGATCAGCCTTCACGAAGAAGAAGCAAACATCCCCTCCAGTGTTTTAACTCGTCACTTATCATCCTGATATCTCTACAAAGCGCCGCAGCAGCTGACAGACAGAATCATTTCAGAGCTCAGACACTTTGAGTTTCTCCAAACTGGACCAGTCAGCAGCTACTTTTAGCCCAGAGGAAGCTTTGTGAATCGTCACTAACAGGTCGGCAGGTCACAGTTACACTTCAGAGTGAAAATCATCTCGACAGGAAACAACTTTGATTGTGTGTTTTAAATGCAAATCAAACTGAGTTAAATGATTTGTGAAGGTTCTCATCAACTCTTTTAATTCTGTCATTTTCCTCCTAAAATGCTGCAGCTGCAGTTTTTCTGGAAAACATTTCATTAAAACGAGTCTTCAGTATTTGTGTGCGGCGCTGAGGATGGAGTCTATAACCTGCGATGCTAAACGAATATTGATTTGGGATAATGAAGCCTGAGTAATGTGAAAACCTCTCCTTAAGGAGCCTCTCTAAGCGCATCACGAGCATGACTGCACTGACGGGGTGAAATGGTGCGAGCGATGCCGGTTTAAGCTGCTCCTCCACAGATGGGGCGAGCAGATTAGTGATGGCATTTTCACGCTTTTTTAAGCATCTTTCATTAAAGCATGTGAGGTGAACGCACCTCTTATTCTCCTCTGCTGGTAATGATACTCCAGAGGCTGATATTAAACACACCGCGAGCTTCCTGCCGTATGAAAGCTCAGATGACTCTTTCATCCCCCCCAGCAGGCCTGCCCATGAAACAACGCCGTGGTTTAATCATATCAAAAAGTTCTGTTCACATTGTGCTTGTACAAAGTTGAATATGCAGGGAAATGTGCAGTGCAGTCCCGCTCGTATTCTCCATGGTCCTGACTCTTTTGTGAAGGTTTTCACATGAAAGGAGCGCTTGTTTGTTTTCCCCCAGTACCTCATAAATGAAGTTAGCCCGCGGGGCAAACGTCCAGAGGTTACTTACAGACAGTGAGTTTCATTAATTGGAAAACACTCTTTTTAATAGTTATTATCCAAGTATGAAATGCAATCCTTGTTATCTGTGCTCAAACATAATTACCACCCATGGGACTTGGATAATGGCTTCAGATGAGAATCTCCATTCAGTCGTATCAAAGAACTGTACGTTACTGTTTCTTTACACAGTTAATGTTAATTAATATTAACATGTCATCCACTGACAAAGACTTCAGGGATTTAAATGTGTTAATAGAGAATATTTTGTGGGATGTCTCAAGTGATCGACATCCGTTCAAAGGAAAACTGTCATTAGCTTAAAGGCTAAACTAGCAACCAAGATGGACAGTCCACAGCCATGCTATCAGCTCTGGGAAGCTCGAGCTAAATGCTAATGGCAGCATGCTAACGCGCTCACAGTGACAATGCTAACATGCCAATTTAATGTTTACCATGTTAGCATGCTAGCATTAGTTATTTAGCACTAAAAAAAAAATTCCAGACATATAAAACTCTGGACCAAAAGACCAACTTCTCTAGCCATGCTGCTAGCATCGCTAACAATTAGCATCAAGACGCAGGTTCAGTTTAGAAGAAGGTGTGTTTGGTTACTACCACTCCTGTCATGTCACAGTGGGATTTGACCTTTGACCCTAACCCTCCCAACACCAGTCATGCTCCTGGTGAGGAACTGTGACCTCCAGTGAGTTTCCTCCTCAGTATGTGTCTCCAGGTGTTTCCAGGCATCTCCAGGTGTTTAAAGTAGTCTGCAGCCTTCAGGGTCGGGTGGAGTCAGAAACCTCTGCAGCTGCTGATTATACGTAACCCAGGTCTCTAAAAGACAAATCACCAAATTGGTGCTTGTTTCTTGAACTCGCAGTCAGTAAATCTTAAATATGAGACACTAAATCTACACGACATGTAATGTCATGTAAATCTAGAGTTCTGGTCACCTAAACAAAAGAAACTAGCCTGTTGTACCAATAATAAGATGCTGACGTCGTCCTGAGGACACATCAACAGATGAAAAGTGTAGAATATCATGATTAATGATATCATGTTTTGGATTTCTCGTTCCAGAACTAAACCCTCCATCGACAGACCAACACTCAGAACCATGGAACCAGATTTCACAGAATCCCCTCTGGACAAAGAGCTCTTGGATCAACACAACCAGGATCCTGAGAGTCTCCAGGAGGATCTGGAGCTACAAAGTCTGCACCCTGGTCTAGACCAGGTTCAGGTTCACGACAAAGGTGGTGCTCAAGATGAAGTAGACGCCAAAGAGAATAAACAATGTCCTGCAGATCCACCTCAGGACCAGCTGGAGCTGCTGGAACAAGACCAGGATCCAACAGGAGACGATGAAGACAGAGGTTTAGGCGACGAGTCCGGTCGTGTTTGGGATCAGAGCCAGGACCCGGGTCAAAGAGTGGATCCGGAACGAGGTGAGGAGGAGGTGCTGCTGCTTTTGTGTGTTTTGAATGATTTACTTTGCAGATTTACATTTTACATTAAAAACGACCTTCAGTTCAGAACTAAAGCGAAGCTGAAGTTTTATTTAGTGGAAACGTTGATGATCTTTACAAGCAGAAGGTGTAACATGAAGCAGCTCTCTAAACTGTATCCAGCTCTTCCTCTCAGCGTACCCACAGTCTCCTGTCACCTTTGTTACTTGTTGTGACGACCAGATTAATGAGACACATCAAGACCGCTGTGTTTCTGTTGGTGAGAATCTGCAGGTCTGAACAAAGGCCAGCCGGCTCGGGTCTGCACGGGCACAAGAACTGTCCCCCACTGCACCAAGAAGCTGAAGTCTGCTGGTGTTTTACTGTAGACATGTGGTGAACTCCTGTTCCAGACACAAAGTGCATCCAAACAGCAGTGTTTCCGTTGGCTAACTCAGTGTGAGTCTGTCTTTTAGTCGGTCAAAGTCTGCACCCACAAACCACAACAGGAAACGCTTGTTGGGGTGTGATCACACCTTTGCTCCTCTGCACATGTAACGTCACCAGCTAGCGTTAGCTCTGAGGTCAGCCTGGAGCTTTAATGCTGCCACACAAAGAGAGTTCGGCCCAAACAACACGCAGAAACTGGCTTTTTAAGAGCTTAACTGGTAAAACATCATGTGTTAAAGCAATAATGGAAACACTTTTCACATGTTTTTGACAAAACAAGCTGTTTGAGTAGCCCCGCTCACCACGTTGTAGCATCGGTTAGCGATTAAATCTGCGTGTCCCTTTACAACATTCAACATCTGGAAGGATCCATTGTTGCTCGTCAGCTACGCTAACTAGCTTCTGAACCTTAGCAGTGACTCGTATTGACTTCATCATGTATTGTAGAAAGGAATGGGGCTAGCTAGCATTAGCTGTCACGTGACTAGCGTACGCGATGCTAAGGACAGAGATGGAACTAATAAACGACATCGCCCCCTGCTGGATTACTAATAAAACTACGACTCAGATCAAAAGTCTAAGCTACAAGAAGCCTGTGGACATAACATCTAAAGGAGAGAAGTAAACCACGACTCCCAGGGTGCATTTCAGCAGGAAGCATCCAATCACAGAGCTTCACGTTAACGGCGAGCTGAAGCTAAAGATTACACTGCTGATTTATTAATGATGAATCCACTTTCACACCCTGGATCCTGGATGAATTCAGTAACCACGGTAACAAAGTGTTTTGATTTGACCGGTCCGAGTGACACCTCTCCATGGCAGCCGCAGCTGAGGCTCATGGGTGTTGTAGTGTTTAGAGACAGAAAGTGTAAGTGATTGAACCTGAGTAAATAAATACGTATTCAAACTTTTACATGTGATTATTAACGCGCTCTTTGTATCCATGGAAACACGGGATGTTTGGATTGTTAAGTCTGATTCCTCCCCGTCTGTTTACACCAAGCCTCGCGTCAGGATCAGGATCGAGGCGAGCATCAGGAACACGCCAGCTCCGACCGGGACCAGGACCTGGACCGGGACCAGGACCTGGACCTGGTGCAGGACCAGGACCTGGTGACTGCTGCAGCCTGTCGGGGGGCAGCCGGGGAGTCCGCTGGCAGCGTCCCGGCGCTGGTTATCACTCAGGCAGAGGAAGTGAGTACAGAGAGCCTGATGGGAAATAATATCAGCCTCATCTATATTCATGCGCTTCAACTGCTCCACTTTAACGCTGGCGGTGCCAAATGTCTCGTCTTCCTCAAACCCTTTGTTTCAGCACTCGCAGGTAGCGCCTGCTTCTCCACGTTTGCTGCTTTGTTCTTTGTTTAAACGATGTCTCTGATCAAGTTCAAAGCACAGCCTTCCTGACAGCTTCTCTTCATCAATCTGACATTTTTATCTTTTCTGTTTCATCAAAAAACACATACTTTTCTTCCTTATTTTCATATTGTTACGCAGGTTTCGTGGGTTTTAGAGCTGTAATTATGCATTCATGTCTTTCCACACGTCACATCACGCCTTTAAGACTCTGAATGTTTTCAATAATGTATTTGCTCATTGTGAACTATTTAAAATATTCTTATTTCCAGAACAATGTGCTTTGAATGACGAGATGAGAAATGATCTCGCTGGCTTTTATCACAAACGTCCTTCATTTTCTTATTTGTTTTCATTTTTGAAGACTTAGAACTCATATTTAGTTCTTTACACACAACAATAATCATGGAGGTCTTTAAATGCACCAGTCCAATAAAAAACACATCCATTTAATGGGTTTGTATTTAACTAAGCTGTAGGAGAATTTAAATCTGATCATCGATTGGCAGAAAATTTATCTGCAACTATTTTGATAATCAATTCATCGTCGGAGGAACGAAATATTTCAAACTAAAACTGAAAAAGATTTTCTGGTTCCAGCTCCTGCTGAAGGCTTTTGGACTGTTGGTCAAACTAAATACCAGACAAGCAGAAATATCACCTTTAATATTCAACACATTCTTCTTCCTGGCCCAAACCTGGCGCCTGCATTACCCACAATGCAACCCTTCCCTTGGGGCTTTATTTTATTGGCTTCATCGTACTGATAAGTTAAGCATCAGTGCTCATGCAGTTTTTAACATCAAGCTAATGTGCTGTAGCAACACACAGTAAGCTATGTGTAAGCTAGCTGAGCTAGTTATAAGCTAGTTGAGCTAATTCTAAACTAGTTATGAGCTAGTTGTAAACTATGTGTAAGCTAGTTATGAGCTTGTTGTAAACTCTGTGTGAGCTAGTTGAGCTAGTTATAAGCTAGTTGTAAGCTAGTTGAGCTAATTGTCAACTACGTGTAAGCTAGTTGAGCCAGTTGTAAACAATGTGTAAACTAGTTGTAAGCTAGTTGAGCTAGTTGTAAACTCTGTGTGAGCTAGTTGTAAACTAGTTGTAAACTATGTGTAAGCTAGTTATGAGCTAGTTGAGCTAGTTGTTAACTAGTTGTAAGATGCTGTAACTTTGGTCTTTTTCAACCTGATATCTGGTGTCTGCGTGGTGTCGGGTCACGTGACCTCCTCGTGAATGTGTACATGGTGGGTTTGACCGTGTGAACCGACTTTTGACCTGGTGTAGCCAACAATAACAACAGGAAGTTAGAGTACAAAACAGGAAATGAAACAAATGTAAATAGCGGCAGGTCGATAGAAACTCAACAGAACGCAGTAAAATCATTATTACTGAATAAAAAGAAAGTGAAACACGTTTATGTAGAAATGAATAAAAGAAGAAGAAGCTGGTGTTGAGCAGCTGAGTAAAGCTGCCTCTGAGGGGAAACGTGAGACTCGCAGTTTCTCTGGTAGATCCCATTACCCGCCCTCATGTGTACATGCTCACTGATCCGAACCGCCTCCAAATACGTTTCCTCAGAACCTCTCTGGCACGCGGCCGAGGAGCACTTAAACCAAATTGACTTTACTGATCTGAATTATGAAGATACTGATATCATGCATAAAGTTATTTACCCCTCAGAAGAATTCAAATAAGTAAGTCCCTCAGATGGTGATACGGGGGAACTAATATGAATGCAAATAGGATTAAGCTACTGCATTAGTGTCTGATAAACAATTTACAGGCCTGAGTGTTCACTGGGGGATACGCTCTCGGCTGCATGGGAAATGGGGAGATGCCAATCCAGACGGGGCGGGGGGGGGACGGGGAGAGGAGGTCCATTCAGCACCTTATCAGGGTTAACCCTCCGTCTTCTGCCATTATTAACCTGCACCAGGCTGCTGTCGTAGCGTCACATCATGTCTGCAAGAAGAAGAAGGAGCAGGAGCTAAATCCAGCAGATTACTGAAGAGGTCATCACGCTGCTGCTGCAGCGGAGCTTCATGCTGTTGGTGTGATACGTTTAAATCAATTTAATTCTAATCTGTCCTGCAGGGGAAACTCTTATTGAAACAGTGAGCGGACTGCAGCTCGCTTCAGCCCTCGTGAACGCTGCAGCCTCCCTGTGAGGCACACGCACACATTAGATATTCATTATGCACAAGTCTCGTAGCATTCAAAGTTTCTGATCTGTACCCAAACTAATCAATGCAGCAGACACTCTGTCATGTTTGAAGACGCTCGTCTGATGTTATTGCTTCATTAGAATAAGTTCAACAGCGGAGACGAAGACAAACGTCCACCTGCAACTAAGAGTGTATTAAACAGCGGCTGTCCTGCTATAAACCTGTTTCTGCTGTAGAAATGAGCTCGTATGAAATGATTTAAACTTTATTTAAAAAGAACAAAATCGCTGTGAGTCGTGAAAATAATATTTTGTAATTCAAAATCAGTTTGATTTCCACACAGGAGCTCACGAACACAGATGTTTCTACGAGGTGAAGACACGTGAGACCTCACAGGTGTAGCAGCTACTCAAAATGTAGATCTTTAAATACTCTAATGTACAATAGACATGATTCTTATACAAAGCACAATTATTGTTGATTAATAATCATTGGATAAATCAATCAATGTGATGCTGCATCAATAAAACCACCTTTAATTCACAGAAAACATCATGAACCACAAACGTTCATCTTCTCACTTTCATGTCTCTCAATTAATCAATCAATCAATTAGATAATTAATTAATGATTACATTTTCTATTGAACTTTTCGTCAACACGTTTCTGGAATAATGAGTGTTGAGGTTTCTCTTGTTTACATTTTATTCTTTTATATTTTTATTTGACATTTTGTTGAGAGTTAATGACAAGATGTTTCAGTCGGGTCACTGCCAAACCTTCATCCGGCGTGCGTTAACGTAGATATATTTATACATATATAAATATATATATACATATATTTATATCTAAATAAACATAAAAGTGGCATTTAGGTGGCGGGGCACTTTGATGATTCGCTCTGTGACAGTCAGCAGCACCAATTAAAGCTGCACGTCATGCTCCGCTCAGGTCTCTTCGTGTTCCTGCATCGACTCCTTTCACACTGCAGAGCGCCACTAAACACATCAGACACTCAAAGCCAGGCCGGTTGGTAAGTAAAGGCCCGGCGCAGCTCCAGCTCAGTTCTGTTGTTAAAGTGAAAAGACGTTTCTGAAATCAAACATGAAGACGACTCAGATGAACGTACAGTACAGTAACAGTGTGCAACATCCAAGCTAACCCCCCCGACCACGTGTGTCGTCTTCACGACGGAAACTTCTGCTCGAATCAACGTGACGGGAGTTTCCAGTTCACACGAAGGCCTTTAATTCATGTTTGTCCGAAAACACAGAAAACCGTGAAGAAGAGAAGAGAAACAGATTCAGTCGAACGCAGGACACACTTCCAACGTAACCTACGAGCTTTTTCCTCTTTTTGAGCTTTCTACAGCATCTGCGGGTCTTCTTCATCGAATGGCATTAGTTATATTTCACATTCTCCTGAGGAAGTTTGATTTAGTCAAGAATAAACTTTCACATTATGACAATAATACTAAGAATTATAGGAAATGGATGGATTAGAATTAAGTTTATTTGTAAAGCAAAGCGCCACAAAAACACAAGAATAAAATACACAGTAGAGTCTGAATAAAGTGTAACTTGAATAAAATAAACCTAAACATTAAAAGAAAATTATAAAAAATCCTTTTGAGAAAAACACGTCACCAAAAGGTTTTAATTTTACATCTTCGATAAAACAGCAACACAAACCAGGTGAAGACACTGAGCTTCAACTTTAACAAATAGAAATGAATGAAACCTTCAATCCCCGCTCGTCCGAACGTGTTTCTCTTTATTTTTCACAGTTTTAGAGGAAACGATGATCTGTTTTGAAAAACCTTCCCAGCACAAACGTTTGCCGTTGAATCTCAGCGTGAGCCGGAAACTTAACTTACATATTTGTATAAAGTAACTTAAAGTTATCTTAACACTAAACCCATGACTTTTAGTTAGTAAAAGTTGTGTAAGTCACTTTATTACACCGGAGAACTTCTGCACGACTTCCCCAAAACTCTCTGACGTAACCTGGGACGCTACGAGGCGATGCTAAGCTAGCAGACTGAACCGGTCCTGGTTTGACAGCGTTTTACTTTAAGTAAAACGGATAACTCGGAGGTTTTAGTGTCTGACAACAACACTCGCGTGTAAATAAGAAGGTCTCTCCTGTGACAGATGCTAATGTTTGTGTTAAGCTAACGTTAAACCTGGAGGGATATTTTCTTGATTTAAGTCCGGGTACGAACGTGTATTTCCAGAACGTGTTCCTTTGAACACTGAAAACAATGACAGCGTTTCTCCGTCAGCTCTGAACCTCCGAACACACAACATGGAACAAGAACGACAGCTCGACGCCGAGGCCTCAAATCGGAATAAAAGACGAGCAGGAAGCTCTTCTGTGAAACAAAGTGGTGTCGTTATTATTTACAGTAAAAGTTCTTTAATTAGCAGAAATCAAGATGACGGCTGAGACACGTATCAGGCCTCTTCCAGAGTGTCAGCCTGCCTGTGTGTGTGTGTGTGTGTGTGTAGGGACAGTAGTGACTGTCGAGGTATAATGAGCTCTCTCGGGACTCCCGTCCTAAACAGTTAAAAGACAGTCTGTGAGATGTTAAACTGCTGCTGCTGATGTCGGCCGCCAACTGGGGCCTAATTGTAGTCAACAGGCGCCGTCCCGCTCGCCGCGTGTGAAGATGAGGCAGGCGGACGTTTGGTTGAGCTGTAAACTCTCTCATGTGGTAATGGGGCGGCACCTCGGAGCCGTGTGAGCGACGTGGGAGGAGATGGGAAGTGATATCTGCTGTAGATGTTGTGTTGTTTGTGTCGGGACAGGTAGGACAGGTGTGCTCACCTCACAGTGAAGCTTAAAAACAACACAAACTCTTTACACCAAAGACTAAAGACGTATTTTACGTTACAGCAGAAAAACAAGTTGCAGCTGAACGCGCTGGGATTTAAATCAAATCATTTCTTCTTTTTATCAAACAGAAGTTTTTAATTAAATAAATGCACATTATTCTTATTTAATTTATGGAGATAATTTCATCGTTTATTCACAGCTGGTAAAATTAAGTTAAACTAGTTTTGAATCAGAATCCGGTTATTGCCATGTGTGTTTACACATACAAGGAATTAGTTTTGGTGCAAACAAGAGCAGAAATATCCAGAAGGAATGAAATAAAACCACTAAATAGAACATTTACAATAAATAATAAATGAATGTGGAGTCGCACTAAACGTCTGTCTCACTCCACAAGGAGGACGTCGACAGTTTGCATGAACTTAAAGTCTGACGAGGAAACATCAGAAGTCTTTCAGAGGTGAAACACTTACTCACTTATGTTCAGTTTCAGTCCCGACGACCGTCAGAGAGTCCAGTACAACCAGCGGAGCCTCGGGGACCCCAGAGACCACAGGGACCCCAGAGACCACAGGGACCACAGAGACCACAGGGACCACAGGGACCACAGAGACCACAGGGACCACAGGGACCCCAGAGACCACAGGGACCACAGAGACCACAGGGACCACAGGGACCACAGGGACCTGCAGACCTGGTGGTCCCTGTGACCCCCACAGATCCCGGTCTAAGCTCCAGCAGTGATGCAGGAGACATGGCCTGCGCAGACCTCCTGTCTCTGAGGAGCGACTCCTTGTCTCTGACCAGGACGGTGAGTTGTTCGTGCTGTGATGTGTCTTCAGGACCTCGTGCTCACGGAGACGGGAGGGACAAAGATTTGAGCTTTAATTTGAATAATTCAGCGTCACTCTGGGTCATTTAATCCAGTTTGATTTGGATCTCAGTCTCTGGATTAACAGGTTTTACAGGATCAACCTGGTGATGCTCAGATCAAGAGGAGGCAAAATATATAATGACATATAATCTGATATATAATGTGACATTAAAATATATAATTATACATTCAAGTATATAATTATATATTATATCATATTCAAATATATAATAATATATTCAAAAATTTAGTGATATATAATCTGATATTTAAATATATAATATAAATTGTTCTCACAAACATTGTTTTCACATTTTCCGACTGATTGAAACACGTTAACACAGATATTTTAGATGAAAGTAAAGTATTACGAGAACTTTGTACTTCTACTCCTTCAGGAAGCCAATCTTGTACTTTAAAATGAATATTTCACACAACATATAAATTAATAAATGATCCTTATTGTTATTATGGATGAATCTACCCAGCAGGATATGAAGTCATAATGCATTAACGCATCAGTAATTCTAATCCCATAATATACTGACGAGTACTTTGAGTACATTGTGCTTGTGTAGTTCGCTCGCCAACACCTGGAGAATCAGACGCTCTCTGAAAAGAAATCAAAAACCCAGAAGACACGACCTCCATCTTGTCACGATGAACCTCCCGACCCGAACAACAGCGAGACTCCCGTCCCTGTTCCTGCAGAGCGATCGCGTTTCATCAGCAGCCAGAGAGCGTCTCTTCATGGAGGGGTCGCTCGGGGGGGACGCAGACGAGCGGCGTAATCATAATTCCCTTGACCTCCCGTGACCCCAGCGAGGCTTCGACGACGAGGGCCGCGCTGCAGAACCGGCGGCTCCTTTCACACCGCCGCTCGCTGCCAAATGGCTTTTTCATTTCTCAAACAATCAAACGCAGCTGCTGAGAACGAGAGGGCAGATTACAGCAGCCGGGGCGACATAAGTGCTTTTCTCACATACCGGCAGAGTCCTTATCTGTCCCGCGCTCATTAAACCCCCCTCGGACTGAAGCCCGCTTTCAATGCATCCGTTGGAAAATCTCAATTAATATGTTAATGTGTGAGATTTCTCATTACTTACATTAGCAGGCGGGAAGCTTTTGTTCTTCCCCTGTTTCAAAATCAATCAATCAATCAAACGTTATGTGCACAGCGTGTACAGGGCACGCACACGCTGACGGGAATATACACGTACAACAGTTTGTATCAATCAAACACATCGGAGGGAATCAAACCACACACATCAAATATGTGAACGAATGGTTTACACTCATCGTCTTGTGTCTGCGATCAGCTGATGCCATCAGAACGTACGCAGACTTTAAAGCTCCTCAAAGGTTCTGTGAGGTTCCTTCAGGATGAAACATCTGTAAACATCTGTAAAGCACATTTGAGTTGAAGTGAATAATAATACTCTGTGTCACCAGCTCTGGTTCTGTTCTGGGCCGAGTGGACTCTTTGTAATGAAGCAGTTATTACAGATGTTGTTAACGATCAGAAGAGCGGCCTGATGTTCCTGAGAGGAGTCGGACCCAGTCGCTCCTTCAGGAGGAACATCAGGTGACCTGAACCAGTTTAAGGTGGAATCTCCTTCGTCTCAGTCCAACCTGCAGGATCAGGTCCAGGACACGACACGTCTCAGATGTTCCAGACGTAGTGGAGACGTCAGGACAGACGTTCTGTTTGAGATCCAGCGGCTTCAAATCAAACTACGAAGTTCAACACGATGAAATAATGAAGACTACGTGGGATCAGGGACTCGTGATAAAGCTTAGTCGTGGTCAGCGTCTTGGTCAGTCTCAGCAGCTGTTTAGGAACATTTCATCTTCAGCTGCTGTTGAGTTGAGACGTGTAATTAAAGGGGAAGTCCTGCCCTCCGGGTTTCTGCCTCGTCGTAGTAACAAATCAGAAGTGGCTGGAGGTGCAGTGTGAACACAGCGGCAAACAAAGATGCATTTATTCAGCGTGTCACTACAGGCACTGCTGCTGTTGCACATACATCTCATGTATATGTATACGGCTGAGGTCCCAGCGTGGTGTTTACATGCAGACATGTTTCACTTTCACTTTTATTTTCTATTCATTCAACATTTCAAGTAAATAAAAGAAGACGACTCCTGTAACTGTCACAGAAGCAGGTTCATAGTGTTGTGTGTATATATACACAACACCTTCATATATTATTCTATACAGTGATCTTGGGGGGGGGGATCACTTATTATCACTGATTTTTTCTGCTGAAGTGACAAAAGTGATGGAGACAAAACCACAACAACAGAAGACATCTGAGC